>JBBPTZ010000047.1:52646-63536 GCA_038094315.1 Phylloporus cf. tubipes
CTAGAAAGTGTATATAAAGGCCAAGGGCAAGCACTAGGATTTTCCCTAGTCTTGTTCTCTTGGAGATTTCCTAATCCTCATTAGTGATCTTCAGTATAAAGCTACTTTACTTGTTCAAGGGTAAGCGATCAGTCCCTAGGGGCTAGTCATTTTATCTCTTTTCTAGTTATTGTCACCAGTTATTGTTGCCTTTGAGCATTGTACACCCACTTATATTAATATGACCTAGGATTTTCCATGAGTGCAATTCTTTACATTTACACTGCACAACATATAAAAATTCCTAAATAAAGATACTTCCCTTCCAATATATAAATCCATTATATGTCTATAATAATTTTCCCATGCTTAATTTTCTTGACTTTTTCTTGAAATATAAGTATTCCCTTTAAACCCCTTTAATTTCTAAACCTTGCTTAAGATTATCCTTAATCTAGTTTTTGTCCTACTATTAAATGGATGCTATGTTACTTTGGCCATTGTCATTGTATAACATTATTTTAAATCTCTAACTCCTTGGCATTTTCTATTATGATCACTTTGCTTTGCTGGTCTGTTTTTCTTTTTTCCTTCTTCTATTTAAATCTACTTCTTTGCTAGGAATATTACATATTTATCATTATACTGAAACAGCAGCACTTATACTTTGTGTTATGGACCTACATATACGGACTTACTTTTTCACTCACCTCACAGACACGTGACGCTTCACTTTCACTCTTGTCATGGTCACCCACAATGGACAACCTCTTATCTTCTAACCTGTGCTAGACATAGCCCTTATCTCTTATCCATGACATGAGGCTGCACCTTATCTATGTGCTTCCACTTCTTATGCCTCATGCCTTTCCTTATCATACATGCATTGTATGCATGTTTATGCTTCTTTTCCTTATTCATGACCTTTCATGATTTATCATGACTCACGATACACGCAGTGACCTCATGGTACACTTCTATGACTCATAATCCATGCATAGGCGGTATGATCACGCTTCCACTTCCCTTGATCCATGCTTATGGCACATGCAAGACTATGTCTTCCATTCCACACAGCCCTAAGGCTGTTCTCCTCATGGTGATACATACAGACACCATATGTTATGACCATATATGGACTTATATCTTAGATTGTATCTTAAATCCCTTATAAACATGTACATACAGTAGAGTAGTATATAAAGGCCCAGAGCCAGCCAAGGGACCTCAGCTTGTCCTCTTGGTTTTCCCCCTCCAACCTTGGTAACTGGAGAGCCCTGGTGCATGCTCACCAAAATCCCCCGTTCTGATTGAGCAGCCTGTAGCACTTATGATTGGATTAGGTGTCAATACCTTTATTGGTTGTTGGATTGTTTCACTTTGTTTCCTAATCCCCAACCATTCCTTTAGTTCTACTAGTAGGAGTTCTATCATTGTTCTCTCTTTTTCTATGCACTTCCATGGACAGCCATTTTCATAGTTATTTCTTATATAGTGGCCTAGTTTTCCTGCTATATTACATTTTGTTACAATTCATTCTTTTCCTTCATAATTGTCTTTCATATATTACTTAGCCTATCCCAGTAACACATTGGATGCTTATCTCTCTCAGCTGGCCACTACTATACCTGTTTTTCCCTATTATCCAATAGCCATTTGTACAATAATTGGCTTTCTTCTATTTACTACTCTTACTTTTTATCAATGATGCTTCATTATGAACATTCTACAACATTCCATAATCTTCTTCTCCCGCTTATCTAATCTTCATTTCCATTTAGTATATAAACCTGCCTCCCATGTACTATAGCTTTTCACACTTGTCTTTCTCATACATCCACCTGAATCCAAGCATCTTCTTGTTTTTACCCCTTAGTTGTGCTAAGGCCTTGTCCTCAACTAGTCCTAGACCTACTATTGAGTGGTTTTTGAGTTGCTTTTACTATTGTTGTTGTGCAACTCCCCTTGTCCCCTTGTCCCTTGGCAGCTCCAAGGTTTCCACATCTCCCTATATATCGCAACAGATGTTAGTCACTAGGAAATCCCTAGGACACCTCTGCCCTTCATCTCTAATCCCTCAGGTCCAATGAGACTATGTTAGCCCCTACCTGGTGCTATTATAACATAAGACAAGTGTCTTCCTTTTGTGGCTATCACCATATAGTCCACTATTTCTTGTTTACCCTTGAACTTTGACTGCTGGAGAATCCCTCCATGACTTCCCTCTGAACACTCAGAACCCACTGCCTCTGAATCCTCTCCAACCTCATTGACATCTTCTGATAAAGAACTTCCCACCCAAAAAGAGCAAACCCTTACATATGAGCTCTTTTAAAATCTTGTCCATAGTCTAGGTCATTTGAACCTATCATATGCCCCCACCCCACCTTTGCTCACTCCCATTGCCCAAATTGGTAACCTATTCTGTTACAATTCACCCCTTGTTTCCCTATTCTTCTCACAGACTACCTTTCATTTCCTCCATAATAACACACTTTCCATCCATCAACTAACTTACCCATTACTTGCTTGTCATTGTTCCCTTTCCACCCTATGGCAATTCCCTCTCACTTCTTAGTCAGCCTTGTTCCACTACATTCCACATTGTTCCTTTCCTATCTCAATAATAGTTACCTTTTTCATTTTTGGTCTATGTGCATTTCATACCCACTTAAATGCCAGTCACACATACCCTTATATTCTAAGCTAGTTCTTTTTGGCGATACACCAAGTGATCTGCCTACTTTGAATCCATTTCATCATTAGCCTAGCCTCACTCTTTGACTTCTTCTTTTATTCCAATGAACCTCATCTCCCACTCTAGTCAGATCTATGTCTCTAGAATTGCCTCCATGTCCTGTCAAGCCTACACTTCAGTTGACATCATCTTGTAGTCCAAAGCTATGTTCACCCCCACCCAGGTCTAATGTAACATATTCCAGTTGTTCACTTATCCACCCTCACCTGCCATATCCTTGACCAAGCCCACCAAACTTTGTCTTGAAACCCCCTTTCACTTTAACAGGAACTTTGCTACCACCACTCAATGGCTCTAATTTGTCCAGTTCTATCTGGAAGTTAACAAGGCCGTCTATGACTCAGACACTAAAATGGTTGCCTTTGCTGACTTTATCACCAAGTTCAATGCCAGTTTCAAACACCACAATCTGGTCAATACTGCCATTGCCTGGCTTACTACTATATATATGATCTACAAGAAGGGAGTATACTCTCCTATCATTACTAAGTACAATGCTCAGTTCCAGAACCATGTCAGCCTTTCAGGCATCTCTGACCAAAATGTCCTTATTGGCTTTTATTCAGCTGGTATCCCAGATTGATTAATGAAGCAAATATTTTCCATGGACACTTCCTCTACCACCATTAACAAATGGTACAAAAAGGCTGCCACATTCCTTACCCAATGGAATTGTGCCAATGAGATCACCAAATGCCACACCAATTTATTTTGCCAAAACTACCAATCCCTCACTCCCTCCAGTTGCTTCCAGCCAGAGAAAGATCCTAATGCCATGGACATCAATATGGTATGCATTGCCAAGCTCATCCTAAAAGAATGAAAACACTGCATTGAGAAAAACCTCTGCTTCCAATGCCACAAGGCAGGACATTCTAGTGCAATTTGCCCTGTGTTCACTTCAACCACCAAATCTGTGGCCAAAGCATGTGTCATAGAAATTGAAGAAGACCTTCCAGAGCTAAAGAATGATGACAATGAAGATGTCATTCATCAAGTTTCTTTTACTACCTCCTCATTGGATTTTTAAAGCAGGAGCCTCAATTGATGTGAATACCTCCTTCCTCTAAGTGTAACTCTGTATTAATATCACTTGCCATGAAATCTATGCAGATCCCTATTCAACTCATAGAACCTTCACATATACTTAAAACTATTGACACCCACACTCTAATTGACTCAGGCACAGACATCAACTGTCTGGACTGGTAATTTGTCCAGAAATATTGTCTTTCAACCACTTAGCTAGACAAATCTCTTCCCATTCACAACATGGACAGCACTATCAATTGCTCTGGTGGGATCAAGTTCACCACCTTCCTTTTCATCAATGTGGAAGGCCTGGTCCATTGAATGCTCTTTTATGTTATCTCCTACAGATTGAACAATGTCATCCTAGGCTTTCCCTGGCTTCATACCACTTCCCCTATCATTGACTGGTCCAAACAGACCCTTTTTATCCCTGAATCCACCAACCAGTCAAAAGACATCTATCTCTTCCATACTGCTGATCTCTGCTGCCACAATTCCTACTTCATTCCACCTATAGCACCTTCTCATTATGTCAATGTAATCACCATCACTGATGCTTAGCTCTTTGAATAACTTGACTATGAAACTCAAGATAAATATTGCACCAAAACCAATGACACACATATCATGAATCAGATTATCCATGGAGACTTCCGGTACATCCCTAACATCACATTAGCTCATCTCACCACCACCATGGAGCTAGCCATTGCAGCCAAAAAGGCCAAACCCAAGACCACTCTGCCACCAAAATATGCCCAGTTTGCCAATATGTTTGCCAAAGAGATTGCTGACCACCTTCCTCTGTCTTGTTCCTATGACCATGTCATAAACCTTGATAAGTCCTTTGTTCTAAAAGTTGGAAAACTCTACCTGTTGACTCCAAATGAATGCAAAGCCACAAAGGACTTCCTCCAAGAAAACCTTGACACTGGCAAGATCAGCCCATCTAACTCTCTCTAGGCCTTGCTGTTCTTTTTTGCTAAAAAAAAGAATGGGAAACTTTACCCCTGTCAGGATTATTGCTATGTCAACCAGCATACTGTCCATGACACCTACCCTTTGCCCTTGATTTCTGACCTCATTGATAAACTCAAAGAGGCAAAAATATTTGCCAAGTTTGATGTTCATTGGGGCTACAACAACATCTGCATCAAAGATAGTGACCAATGAAAGGCTGCCTTCATTACCCATAAAGGTCTATTTGAACCCAACATCATGTTCTTTGGCCTGATCAACTCCCCACCCACATTTCAGCATTTCATGAATAACTTCTTTCATAATATGATTGCTGAAGGCTGACTTATCATTTACATGGACAACCTACTAATCTTCTCCTCCAATGCCAAGACCCATAAGGAACATATGAAGCATGTCCTCCAATATACAGTGACTCCAAAAACTATTCCAATGTTTGACAATAATTCAGTGTGTGAAATGTCCTGAAACACAGTGTGAGAATTTCGCTTATGTTATGTGAGAACAATTAAAGTACATACTCTTGGCTACCGAATCGGTCCCTGGGTCATGTGATTTGGCTCAAATGCGGTTGAGATATGACCATTTTAAGACAGTGATGTCATTGGAACACTTTTTGGACTTTTGAAATGAAGTATAAAATCCTGGTGATATAAGTGGTAATTTGTTATTGTTTTGTATTACAAACAAATATACACATGTCTACATTATGTCTGAGTTTAAATTTGTTCCCACACCTCTTTATTCTCTACCTTTACCATCATGTGATCTCTTAGTGCTACTCAAAAGACTACCATTCTTTCTTAGCTTGATGCTGGACACTCCACTCACTCCATTGCATCTAGTACTGGTGTTGGCATTGCTACTATATCCAGGCTTCACTCAAAAGAGTGTTTTAGGGTGAATAAAGCTGCTCAACCTAGAAGATAAGGCTAACCCGGTCAGTAGCAGCTAAGAAGAATGCGATATGTTCAACCCCAAAGAGGAAACAGTATCAGGAGACTGGAGGAAGCAACCAGTAGGGCTTATGAATCCCTGATCTGGTCAAAGAATAGGTGTTCTGGACAGCAGAAGAAACAATAGGCAACTAGGCTGGAGGATAGGAAGAAAAAAGGAAAGCAGAGCGGATGGAAGACTAAGGACTTTGATGGGATGACTTAGGATTGTGATGGACATTGCTGAATAAGATTCTCCTCCCCATATACCATATAGGATACAGGAATTTATAGTCTGGGCATACCCGTGACTGTAACAAGTAAAAACAAGTAAAACACCAGTACTCCGAATGGTACCTATGAATGGATATGGACTAGGAAAGCTAATACTGTGCTGGAATATGGGCGAATGAATGAATAATAACCTACTATCAAGTCGGATGGACTGCACATTGGACTGGAAGATACAGATGGATGATTTGGAATCTGGAAAAGGGGGTCTGTGTTACGATAGACCCAGGTAGGGGCTAGCGTAGTCTTGAAAGACCTGAGGACCAAGCGGAGGCGCGAGACAAGGGGCAGAGTGTCCTAGGGAATTCCTAGTGACTGGCGACTGTTGCGATACGCAGTGAGTCGGTGGGACCTCAAGGGCGTTGAGGCGACGAAGGACAAAGTGGTGTTGCGCAACGACGATGGTCGAAGCAACACAGAGGTCGATCAGAAGACGACCTAAGACTTAAAGAGGGCGAGACCTTAGCACGGCTAAGGGAACAAGACAAAGGGGCGCTTGGATTCAGGTGAGAGTACAAGAAAGACAAGCGTGAGAAATAAAAGTACATGAACAGCAGGTTTATATACTGAGAGGAAAGAGGATGACATAAGCAGAGAAGAGAAGGTCATGGAACGTGATGGAACGTTTATGACAAAGCGTCTGCGATAAAAGATAAGTGGAGCGAATGGAAAGAGGCCGGTTAGCGTGCAAATGGCGATTGGAGGATAGGGAGTATGGGTATTGTAATAACCGGCCGAAAGGAAAGAGCGTCCAACGTGTCGCTGGAATGGGTTATGGAGTACTAGGAGACAGGCGTAAAAGGGAAGAAAAGAAGGAATCGTAACAGTGTGAGCCCCAACTGTACACCCTGCCCTCCAAGTCCAAGTTCTCTGACTCGTCCAACAATGCCAAACCACGAATGTCTGTCCTGTGGGGCCATGTTTCCTTCTCAGAAAAAGCTCTCTGCACACAAGCCTCAGTGCAAGGACTCAACAGAACTCAGGCAGCAAGTTTTCAAGCAAGGTAGACCTGAGAAATGTGTTCGTCACATATCACCAACCTTTTCTGAGGCTGTGGACTCTCTTGAGCTCGTGGGAGACCCTATCAAACCACAACCATACTTGTATGACAATGTATGTCATTTTATTGTTATTTTTCTAGATACTGATAACGTTCGCTAGGTGTTAATGACTGATTTATCCCCCTCCCGTGATGCATCACCAACCCCGATTCATTCCAAACACTCTGGTTGCCAAATCCGTATGCCCACACAGTATGTAGATTTTCTTCCTGGTACAGCAACCCACTTAGAGCATATGCTGCCAACATTGCGGCAGAAATGGGGTCGTCAGCTTGCCAGTCCATCCCCACCTCAACCCACAACACCCAGTGTATCTGAAGAATCAGATTCCTCCAGCTCTGAGGACACCCTGTTTACCACAGAACCAGACACATTGGGGATGTACTGTGTGTACCCCATCCAACCAACGCATGCACCTATCGACACGCTGAGCAACGTCACCGATGCCCCAAGCCTCAAGCAAAATTCTGGCCCCAGCAATACTATCACACATCCTGCCCCACCAGCACCAGACCTTCTCACGCCATTCACTAATCCATCGTGTGGGCTCCTGATGGCACATCACTATTCTGGAAGTAGTTTAGCATCTGCATCTAACCTTGACTGGCTCCTGAGATTTTTGAATCATCCACTGTTTCATGCACCTGATACTCACTCTTTTTCCCATGCCCGTGAGGCTGAATGGCTTGACAAATACCTGGAAGATCCCACCAACCCATTTCACGAGGAGCACGGATGGAAATCTTCAACAGTCAAGATCCAGCTTCCAAAAGAAGGCTCTCCTTTCGACTCAGAAGATGACACACCTGAACTCGAAATCCCTGGTATCTATCACCGCAATCTAACTGACATCATCTGCTCCGTATTTGAAGACGAGGTCTTTGAAACATTCAACACTACCCCATTCACGCAATACTGGAAGTCTGGCGATCATACTCAAGAGGTTTTTTCTGAGGGTTATGCATCTGCTGAGATGTGGGAGGCTTATGCCGAGGTAAACGCATTACCACGTGAACCCGATGATGATCTTGAGCGAGTTGTCACTTCATTAATGATGTGGTCTGATGCAACACAGCTCGCAAACTTCGGGACCACATCACTATGGCCTTTCTACCTGTTCTTTGGGAACGAATCGAAGTACACACAAGGGAAGCCAACATCATGTGCATGTCACCACATTGCATATATTCCGAAGGTATGATTACTATGATACGTGATGGCGCTGACTTGTACATTCGTTCTAGCTCCCAGCCAACTTTCAAATGCACTACATGTTCCATCATGGCATCACTGCCACTTCACAGGTACTCACGCACTGTAGGCATGAGTTATTCCAGGCTATATGGGGCTTACTTTTGGATGAGAAGTTCATGAAGGCCTATCGCCATGGACTTATCATCCGTTGTCACGACGGAGTTACTCGCCAAGTATATCCGCGATTCTTTAGCTACTCTGCAGACTACCCCGAAAAGTGAGCATGAAAACTTCATATTGGATATTCTAATGGCGTTACAGAGTGCTACTCTCAGGAATAAAATTTTTAGGGCAACATCCCTCCCCACAATGCTTGGTGGAGAAGTGTGAGCTCAACAAGATGGGTCAAGTGCCTGATATGAAATCACACATCAAATGTAAACACATCGATGACGCATCACGACACGCACGCATTTGGTCAGCACGACAGCTAATTTTCAGGAAAGGGGCACCTGTCAATGGTACCCATGTCAAGAAACTCCTTGATGACTACTCGTATGTTCCAGTCATTGTATGTATACTTGAAATTCGTACCCAATCATACTGATACTCTATCTAAAGAATACTTTTTCCGACCGCTTTCACGACAGCGGTGAATTTCTTCAAGTTGTTTGTTGTTGACATGTTACATGAGTTCAAACTCAGTGTCTGGAAGGCGATATTTACTCACTTACTACAGATTCTTATTGTGGCCGGAGGGGAAAGGATCCAACTTCTCAACGAAAGGTAAGCAGAATCTTTTCTAAGAGATTAGTCTGACATTATTTGAGTTATCAAGGTGTACCAACGTTCGGCAGGGCCACAATACGAAGATTTCATGTGAATGTCTCAGCAATGAGTAACCTTGGAGCACAAGATTTTGAAGATATTCTACAGGTAAGCTTACACATTATGCTCAAAAGTGACGGATTATAGTCTATTTGACAGTGCGCAATGAGCTGCTTCAAGAAGCTACTACCCGAACCGCACAATCAGTGTGTCTTGGACATGCTGTTTGACTTGGCCATGTGGCACGCATACACCAAGTTATGGCTTCACACATCTGACACTGTTTCGTTTTTCGAACAGGCCACGGTCACCCTCCGCAAGTCAATCTACAAGTTTCTCATGACAACCTGCAAATATTATGAAATGTTTGAGCTTCCACAAGAGACAAGTGCGCGTGGTCGCCGACAGGCCAAAGTCGCTGCGAAGACAGGGCAAACCCGACCAGCAAATTCACTGGGACGGAAACGGTGCAAGCTCAACTTGCAGACCTACAAGTACCACGCTCTCAGAGATTATCCAGAGATGATTCGCACAATGGGCACGACGGACAGCTACTCGACACAGCCTGTGAGACGTTATTCATTTGGTCTGAACTACGTACTGATTTGACAGGGTGAATTGGAACATCAACATGTAAAACGGCAATACCCCCGAACATCAAAGAACTCAAAGACCTTGCTTGCTTCCATGAGCAAGCAAGAGTCACGAGAGCGCTACATGAGCAAGGTAACGAAAAAACTATTCGACATCCCCAGGGAGAGTTCAAAATGAGCGCAGGAGGATGACACAGGGCACCTCCGCACATCCCCCGCCAAACATTACTACATGTCAAAGGTTTCGAGAGACAAGTTTAACCTTAGTGTGTGGTTGAAGGATCATGCCGGTGATCGTGCCATTAAAGTAGGTCATTCGAACTTTTAACAATACTAATCACTGATATTTTGATATAGGACTTTGCCGTTCGTCTGAAGGACCATCTCCTCGCACGATTGAGGAATATTCAGTATACAGACGACGACTTGGAGTTCTCAGACGAAGATCGCGACTTGGTCTCGATTGTGGAGAACAAGATCTCTGAACACAAAGTCCTATGCATCAACTACACAACATATGACCTCCGACGAGAGCAAGACTCCATCACACCACACACACACCCAGATGTCATGGTTCTATCCCAAGAGACAAGCGAAGAATGTCATCCGTACTGGTATGCCCGTGTAATCTGTATATTTCATGTCAACGTGCGCTATTATGGAGACGAGTCACGCGGAGAGGACATGCAGCGATTCGATGTGTTATTCATACATTGGTTCGGACGGAACACGTCGTTGCTGTCAGGTTTCAGCACACAACGCCTCCCAAAGATTGGCTTTCTACCTGAAGACGACCCAGACGCATTCAGATTCTTGGACCCGAATGACGTCATACAAGGGGTACATCTCATCCCCTCGTACCGGAATGGACTGACAGAAGACTTGCTGGGCCCGTCGTTTTGCCGTCCTGAAGAAAACGATAACAAGGACTGGTGCTTATTCGACATCAATATGTACTAATCCTATTTATTTATCTCGCACACCTGCTGACCCAGCCATACTAGCTTCGTCGATCGTGACATGTTTATGCGGTTCCGTGGTGGTGGTATTGGCCATGTTGCCTCACGAAGGTGGGACGAGTTCCTTCAAGCAGACAAACACCCCGGGAGCAATCAACAACATCAGAGAATGACCTTGGATGTTGAAGATGACGGAGCTGATGATTCGGACTTGGAGAGCCTTGGCGGGGAAGAAGAAATGGTTGGTGGTGGCAGCACCGAGGGTGAGAACGAGAACGAAGA
>JBBPTZ010000048.1:0-62600 GCA_038094315.1 Phylloporus cf. tubipes
GCCCGCGCCGGCCCGCCAGCCTCGACCATCTCTCCATCGCCCGCCTCCGACCGGCCCGCGACCACCCGCTCTCATCCCCGCCCACCATTCCCGCCTTCCACATCACCGCCCCCTCTACGACGCATGCTGGCGGCATTCTCCCCTCCGCTTCCTTCTTCCGTCCCTCCAGACCACCGCAGGACCGACCACCCTCTCTCGACGACCGACCCCCTCTTGAGCTTCCCATCGCCCCACTCGTCCGCAGAAACCGTTCGTGTTCCGGCATAGCATCCCTCTCCCCTCCCCCCCGCCAGTCCGTGTTTCATCCCCTCGTTCAGATACCCTCCAGCAGACCCCCTTCGTCCTTCCCTTCTCCCAACAACATCTTCATATCCGACCCCCCAGACTCTTTCCCTCCTTTGTCTGCCGTCCCTCTATCTCCTCCAAAGCGTATTTATCAACTAAATCCTTCCCGTAATCGTTTCTTTTGTGCTGGTCGTCTCCTCACAGGTGGCGACTCTCCTTGGGCATTCATCGCTTCTCTCGCCCTTGTCCTCGCAATTTCAGCAACCTGGTTCTCCACAACCTGTGTCTGGTGGTGGCATAACGAGTCTCCTGCAGTCGCCGTCGTCGGTGCATACATGTGTCTCCTTACCATCTCCTGCATGCTTGCCACGGTAATCTCATTTCCCCTCTTCCTCCCTCAGTTCATATATACCTCCTCAGGCCTTTCGTGATCCTGGAATTCTCCCTCGCGATTTAGATCCAGATCCCCCCCTTCCTGCCATATCCCCATCCGATGGTGGCGTCAGAGTCCCCTTTCCCCGGGACCTCAAGATCCGCACGGACACGCAAGTCGCATCCCTCTCCGCTCATCTCCCCCCTTACCTTGTCTTCTAGTGTTCGCGTCAAATATTGTCTGACCTGCAAGACATACCGTCCTCCACGGTCCAGTCACTGTAGAATGGTAATCGATCTCCTTGTGCCGTTCGCTCCTCTCGCTCACGCAATCTAGTGTGACAACTGTGTCGATGACTGCGATCACCATTGCCAGTGGGTCAACAACTGCGTTGGACGCCGCAATTACACCTTCTTTTTCTCTTTCTTGTTCTCTGCGGTAGGTCATACTTGAGCGGTGCCCGCACTCTTTTCATCGCGCACACCAGGTCTTGACTCTCTCTCTCGTCATCTGTACATCCGCTATCCATCTTTATCTTCTCACTCAAATAGATCACATCAATTTCTACGAGGCTCTGAGCCGCGGTGTGGGCAGTGCAGTCGCCTTTTCGCTGTCAATCCTGGTGATATGGCCAGTAACGGCGCTGCTTGCCTACCACATGAGAGTGAATATCTGCATTGCTTGGTTCAAGATGACATACTGATTGATGCGACTTGTGTAGCTTCTCTTACTGAACATTACCACGATCGAACAGGTTCGGGCATTCATCGTCGTGTTTTGGATTGGCGATTGATTCCTTTGCATAGATCAGGAACCAAGCACACAAAACGTTGATTCCTGGTGCTCCTCCCCCCAATCCATTCACGTATGGTTCCTGGTGGTCTAATCTGTGCGAAGTGCTCTGTCGGCCGGCTGGATTTTCATGGTTGAACGCACATGCGGTCGCGACAGAAGACAGGAGGCGAGTTAATCCGGGTCTCGATGACGCTGGGTGGGACCTCGATGATCTCGAGCGGGGAAGACGTACGGACGAGTAGCTCACACTTGGAATTCATGTCCATTTGACGGTAGTCTCGGCGCGGACACGGCAGCGCCCCGGGTCGATCGGGGGTGGCACCGCGGAGATGAATATTGAGTCTCCGAGTGAAAACGACTGTTCGGAGGAGACGGCATTCCTCTGGCCCCAACTGCGTCGGTCGCGAGGGGACGCTAGAGGTACGAGGAGACCACCGTCCATGTCGACGACCGAATGCTGAGATCGTCTCCTGAAATTTAGCAGCGCCGTCGTCCGATCCGAATCTATTGTCCATTGCATAACTCGGCAAATTCGGAGTCGCGTCTTTGTAGGAGGTTATAATCGGCTTGTGCTATGGAATCGTCCGCCCGGGACCCAAAGTCCAGCGAGCCTCAGCCGATAACAAGCGCAACGTCGAGGCCCTCCAGAAAACCCCGGCAGAAGAAGCAACCAGATTCTCAGCTCGCCTCCTCTCCTCGCCGTCCACCTCCCCGTCGGCTCAGTCCAAGCGGCGGCGAGTCCAGCCACTCCCGTCCGTCTCCCTTTTTACGTCCGTTCACCCAATGACGTCCTTGCCCAGAATCCCGAAACAACGCCCAGGATTACTCCCGGTTTGCTGTCGCGCGCGGCCCCACTCTACAGCCTTATCCTGGCGTCCATTACATGATGAATCACAACTATCCCGTCAACCCTTCTCCATTCACCCAGCATCACTCTCCCTCCACCTACCCCGCAACACCCCCAATGAACGGCGCCGGCGGCCCCACCATCCCCGCCCAATACTACCCCATGCACCCCACCGCGTACCCCCCAGCTCCACACGGATACGCTCCATATCCACAATATCCCCAGCAGATGATGATGTACGGTCATCCTCGCACCAACACGTCTCTTCCTGAACAGCAGCAGCAGCAGCAGTCACAACCACCACAGCAACCAATCGTCAGCTCGCCGTCCCCTGCCCAAATACCAGCGACAATAAGGTCCACCGGCAAGAGGAAAAGACGAATAGATGCAGCACAGTCAAGGGACAGAGAATCCGATCACGAGGCACCCCCAAACGAAAACGCCCCGAAGCAGAACCCCCCCACAGCTACCTCTATCACTTCGATCGACACCAAGAAGCGCACCAAAACGCAACGCGCCTGTGATAGCTGCCGTAGTCGAAAAATCAGGTGAGTACAGTGTATTCTCGACGCATATATCCTCCCTAAAGCGCACTAGATGTGATGTTCTCGCCGACTCAGACCCTGCACTCTGTCAGCACTGCAAGCAATACGGCTTCGAGTGCACTTTCTTTCTGCCTATCACTGAAACGCGCTTCAAAAAGAAAAAGCTCGAGGAGGATAGTCCCACTGAAAAGGAAAAGGATAGACCTGCCGATATTCTGCGAAATACGCTATCCCCACAGACAGAAGTTCAGATGGATCGTCGTGTTTATGGTCTGCTTTAGGGCTACATGGCTGCATATTGAGCTGACATCCAATTCGGTCCAGGCCCAACCACTGCCGTACATCTACTCCACTCACAGGCTGCGATATCCACCCGCATGTACGAAAGCTATGATCAACGTTATCATCATACATGGGAGGTATCAAAAGACGGGGATGGCGTTATATCGGTACAAAATGTGCCACCGGACGATAAGCAGATCCCGCATCCCAAACCAATGGACTTGCGACTTGACTCGGAAGTTGTTCAGAACCTTGTCAACGCCTATTTCAAGGACATCTCCCCGATGCTACCCATCATCACCCAAGCGGAATTCCTTTCCAACCCTTCCCCGCCACCGATTTTACTGTATTCCATGTGTCTCTTGGCAGCCGCTCGGAGAGAGGTCCCACAATCTGTTTTCGACACGGTTCGGTATGCAGTCAACGGCGTAATTAAAGCAGATGACGTCCTGTCGACAGCATCTCTTTCAAACGTCCAAGCACTCCTGATACTAAGCATGGTTGGTGATTGTCATTCGCAATACGTACCAAATGCGCTGTCGGCATTGTGGATTCGACTCGGTACTGCAGTACGCATGGTAAGCGTCCATGCTGGGAAGCAATCACGTTCGTTTGACATTACTCGAGGCCCAAGATTTGGGCCTTCATCGCGCAGAGTCTGTCAAGCAAGACGTAGAACTTCGACGTCGGCTATGGGGAGCCTGTGTCATTTGTGACAGGTGGTATGTATGAGGAACTCCAGTTGTGTTATGGACTAACCCCTGAAAAGGCTAAGCTTGACTTATGGCCACCCGTACATGATTGATGTACGAGATTGTGACGCGCGCCTGCCATCCTCTGGGGACCCTAATGATCTTTACATGGACGAGCTCGTTCGGTTGAGCGTGATACTTGGCCGCGTGTTGAAGACGATATACAGGTACGATTGCGGCTCGAAGATTCCAATTTTCTTTTTCTTCTAATGTCGATTCGTCAAGCCCTTCTGGCCTAACATTTACGACGGACGAAACGTTGCATAGCCTGCTGGCCGATTTGGAAAGCTGGAAGGCCAACCTTCCAGAAAATCTCAGATATCGTGGACCTGATACTCCCCAAAACGCAGGTGCGATACGCAATTTTACTTTGGTCTTGGGCCTGCTCACAAAGGTCCGCTTCTATTAGGTCTCTTGCATCTACTTTATTCGTGTGTCTGTATGATATTCTGGCGTGTCTTCATGCGGATATCATATAGCTGCCCAGCACATCTTAAATTTGGGCTGACAGTGGAGACCTGGAGTGCTCTTGTTCAGCTCACTGGGGAGTCAATCGACTGGCTGGATGCGCATGAACGCATGTACGACATATGGCTTTTGGTGGCATACGCTGCAACATCATGTGCGTTGGTTCAGGTATGTTGCGACTCGGTGCGATTATTCCAAGCGCCAAGCAGTATTCTAGTATCATACGTGGGCTCGGCGACAAGATGCCGACGCCGCCGTTAAACTGCGGAAATTGCGGGACTGCGTGCGGAGGTGGGAAGGATCGATATCACCCGATCACATGTCTGCCCGACGCAAGGTGAGCATTGTGTTTGCGCTGTGTTGTGGCATCCGTTTGTGAAGCTGTACGGTTCAGACTGCTGAAATAATCGCGCTACTCTACGAGGCGACGCAAGGGCCTGCGGTGCCCCTCGATCAACCACCTTTACTCAACCCGACCGGAGGGGTGAAGGGGAAACTGCCGTTGAATGGGCTAGAATACAAGAAAGACCCCTCACGTCCGGGTGGTGGAGTATACGTGGCAGATGACGAAGCGAGAGATGGAGGTAAGAACGTCATTTTGTGTCACGAGCGTGACAAACACGTTAGCAGACACACTCCGGGTCGGCTGTCGTGGGTCGTCCCTGGTCAACGTCACGCCGCTGACTGCTACGCCGGGGACGTTTGCAAACGTGAACCCGGTTTTGAACGATGTGACGAGCCAGACGTCGGGAAACGTGCAGGTGTTGAACGTGCTTGACGTGCCTCAGGGTTTGAACACATTGGAACAATTCGCGATGGCGGATGTCGGCCTGTTGGAAGGGATTCCTGGTGGGATGTTTGACTGGGGTGTGTACAATTCCACGCGTCGTTGAGAAATGGATGCTAGTGAATTTGTGCACCACAGGACAGTGGGATTCGTTCTTTGCACGGTTCCATGCAAGCGACGGGGGTGGGCAAGGAGGGTGAGTCGCACTGAGTGGTCGGTTGCAATATGTACATAACACGCGCATTTCCTGTAACGCGATACGAGTAACGTTTTGCGCTAATCGATACTCTTCGTCTTTGTTTCCTTCTCGCTAGCCCACATCTCTAACTAATTCTAATTCTATACCCTCCTTTTCGTTTCGTTTCAAAAATCCATGGCAGACGCCCTTCCAACCGTAAAATGCTCCAGTTGTGGCCAGCGAGTCCCCCTCGCAGAACTGGGCGGCCACGCATGTTCACCGAACCTCTCCCAAAAGTCTTCCACGTCCCAAAAATCCGCGCCAACCCTCTTGTCGCTCCACAGAACCGATGCCCACAGGGAGTGGCCCCCCAGAGAAGGCGAACCAGTTCTAGCGCCGAGTCGTGATCCGTCATCCAACGTTCCCTTTCCGAAATGCCCTTCCCCGCTTGATCGTGATCGTCCCCAGTTGCCAGGCGCGCTCACTCCTCCTCCCGACCCCGCCCGCGATGCCATACCCCTCGCCCTCCAGCGTGCCAGATTCCCTTCCAGCGCGACCCGCATCGCCCCCCTCTCACCCGCCCGAGCCGCTTTTCCACTCCCATTCGCAGAACCCGCCAGCCACCCTCGTCTAACGCCACTGCGAACGGACGACCATCTACCACACCAATCCTTGGCGCCACCCCGATCACCATTCGCCGACCGTACACCGTCAAATCCGTCGTCCCCATCAACTATCCTTCCCGCTCCCTCCTTTGAACGTGCTCGTACCTCACCAACGCCTCGTCTGACCATCGATAAATCTCGTCCATCTCTGGACATGCGGCGGCCCTTTTATGACCAGAACCCACCTTCCACCGCCCCCCTTCTCAGACCGTACAAAATAGCAGTTCCCGCTCCCTCCTTGGGTTCTGTACCGTTCCCATCATCCGCACCCCCCGTTTTGCCACCTCCCCTATCAGTGCGGCAGCCACCTCCACCTCTCGTGTACGACCGTGAAATCGACACAAAGATAGGCGGTGAAGCTGGCATGGCTGGTGTTGGTCGGAGGGGTTTTGCAGCCGCCGCAAGAGCAGCGATGATCGCTGCTTCTCGCTCTCCTTCTCATCAACCTCTACATCTGGGTAACCCTCATCGAGCCAACAACTTGGACAACAAACATGTCATACGAGGCAAGTCCTTTATATGACAAGTGCCATGTGTCTTGACCATCTACACAGCGTCCGTGACCCCACCTTTGTCTCCAAACTCGGTTCAGACACCTTCACCAGTTTCTCCTTTTCCCGCATCACCGGTCTCTCCCGCAAACGGCACCCACACACAATACGCTAACCTTCCAAGCCCTCATGACGCAACCCGTCAGCCATCACCAGTCCCCACTTCTAATGATAAGGTTCACCCTCTTCCTTCTGGCGTTCGCATCGCGTCGCCCTCCCGCTCGCCTTCTCCGATCCCGAATCCCTTTGAACGTCGTCTCAGTGGTGAAACAGTCACTCAGTCACCCTTGCCAGGTGTCACCATGCCTCTTCCATTCTTTGACATCCTGAAACCAGAATTGGATCCTGGCAACGAATCCGATGACGAAAGCGTATACACGACCCACTCAGACCTAAAAACCGACGAGAATACCCCATCGTCACCTTCCGCGGACTCGGACGTCGGTTTGGCCTACGCACGCGATTCCGACGAGGACACCCCCGTGGTGATGCCTCTGGACATTCGCAAGTCTGCTGTCAAGGAAGGCATGAACAAGGTCAAGTTTCCTACCTCTGTGTTGTCAGATCGAAGACATCCTCCCGGACCTTCACGCCAAACATCAGCCACGTCGTTACGGTCTACGGTCTCCTCTCGCTCGGTAGCAACGTCTTTTACTAACCCTGCCCGCACTAGAAGTGCATCAGCAGCGACGCAGAGTACAGCAAGATCGGTTGGTGCTTTGGAACGAGCTATGGAAACATTGATAGAAGAAGGGGCGTCCGTCTCCGTCCTCGCTTCAGGTTCCGTCCTCGCTTCTATCGGTGGGTCTGCACCCGGCAGAGGCGTCGGGAAGCCAAGTCGATCAAACACGGTGCCGGGACCTGCGTCTCCCGAGCAGAAGCCCCCCAAGCTACCTGCCCGATCCCATACCAGACCGTCCCACCCCCATATTCATTCCGAGCGTGGTTTGACTGGCGAAGTTGTCCGGATACGGGATAGGGGATCAGCTAAGCGCAAAGTCCGATTATGCGCAGGGTGTGATTCCAGGATCGAGGACGGAAGGTGGATACAAATGGATGGGGGGAGTGTTTTATGTGAGCGCTGCTGGAAGAACATGTATCTGCCAAAGGTTTACATTCTCCTTCGTGCATTGTCACAAGACTAACGATCGTTATGACAGTGTCGACGCTGTAATTTTCCTATCGAAAAACAGGCCGTGTCCTCGAGAGACGGTCAGCTGAAGGGAAAATACCACAAGGAATGCTTCAATTGTCACACATGCCAGGTATATCCGTTTCTGCTCTCGTTGTCGGTGATACGTTTCTTACCTTTTTCGTTTCAGAAACCATTTCCCGACAAGGAATTTTATGTCTTTGACGGGAAGCCCTTTTGTGCATATCACTACCATGAAGCAAACAACTCTTTATGCGGCGCATCTTCCTGTGGACAACCCATCGAGGGACCCTGTGCGGTGACTCATTCGTTGAAACGGTATCATCCCGAGCACCTCCTCTGTGAATTCGAAGATGGATGTAAAGAAAGACTTGAGGAATATTGGGAAGTCGACGGTCAAATGCTTTGCGAACGCCATGCAGCCTTTATTGGTAGTCGCGATAGTGGCTGGACGCGCGGTAACGATGCTGCCGATGACACGCAAGAGAGGAGTGTACAAGGCAGAGATGAAGGGAGGATGATGAAACGCATGACGCGGTTCATCGATCTAGCAGTGGGAGGAGATGATGAACTTGACATCAGGTAATGTACCATATCGAATGAACAGGGACTTGGCGTTACCCATCTCTATATATCTCATCAATTTGTGTCGGATCATTCATCGGATCATTCATGCATGTGTAGGATTCAGCCCCATACCTTGTTTACCCGCTTACCTAGAGATATACCATTTCTTTTCGCTTTGTTGGCACCTTTCGGTTTCTGCTTGCAAATTTCTGGAGTGTTTCCTAATATCGTTCGTTCCTCGACCGGCCATAGTAATACAACCTACTTATAACAATATCTACAATTCGGAATCTTCAATCACCCTCCCAACCAAAGTAGTCTCTTCACGCCGTACTCCATCTTTGCGTAAATGCTCGTCGTACGTTGAGCCTCTGAAACGCTAATGCCAGGCGTTCAGGTTTCACACGAAGACCGCACGATATTGTACACTAACCTGACTATGTCTTCCTCAGAGATGAGGTCACCTACCGAGGCGTTACCGATATCTTCGCAAGCCTGCTCGATGACATTGACAATGCGGTCAACCGCCTCTTTGCACGATGTGGCGCTAGCGAGATCGTCTGCAGGCTCTGTATACCTAGGCCCATTCCGTACGTGAGTAGATCCCACGGGCAATGCTTTGAATGCAGCAAATGAGGTATCCTTTGAACCTGTGCGATTAGATACGCTCGAGGCAGGCTCGGGTGTGACTTGCGTCCGCACTGTCCTCGACAACCTGTTGTCCGCATTATTTGCACTATCAAAGGCCATCTCGATGTGCTCTCCGGTATGGGAGTCCTCAGATCCAGGAATGCCTATCGGGTTGTTCCGGTATGAGTAACTCGCCACCCGGGAGCTGACGAGATCTGTGTTGAGCCAGGTGACGGTGAAACCTGCATTTTGGGTAGGATCCCGGCTTGCTTCTTCGAGAGGGGACAAGATATAGGCACCTACCGCAATGACTTTGAGCGAACACGTTAGCGGGATACTTTGGAATCGAACCGACCTTTGGTAATTTTTGTAATCATTCCCAGTGGCACCCGAGTGTACAGATTCACTTTCTCGAGGGTATAATCGTAGCTCTGGATTTCGATGAGATCCCCCCAGGTTGATAAGAAGTAGGAATCCTACAACGACATAAAGTGCACGAGCACTCTTCGGTCGGATGTGAACCAGTATTCAGCAAGAGACACCATCTAACTTACCAGCAACAGCACTTTCTCTTCAAATTTATTGCTAACCTTGACATCCAGTTTCTCTGGTGCAATGAGTGTCCATCCTGCTAAGAGGGCTTCTCCTTCGTCTAGTACACGTGAAACGGAGGTGGCAATGGCCTCTGCCCGAACTCTAGACAAGCGAATGAGTTCCCGCGGATCGGTTGACTGCAATTTCAAAAGGAACTCTGAGAAGACAGAGATAGTCCTATATCCGAGCATGAAGTCGATTACGACTTGACAAAACCAGTCACTGAACGTGGCGCTGTACATTCTCGCCAAAGAATTAACACCGTCGTTGAAGAGTCCACCAAGGTCACGCTTTCCAGTCCTGAGGGTAATTCAGATTCGAAAGTAACCATTGCAATGCAGTGGATACCTTGTAAAATCCCCCTGGAAAGCCTGGTGAGCCCACAAATCTGCGAAAGGGGAGTTGCCCACCTTTAAAGCCGAGGTTCCAGCACTAGTATCGAAATCCATAAGCTAAAATACTGAGGGTAAGTGGGATAGGCTCGGGCTCACTACGCGCGACTGATGGCATCGCCATTATTAGCCCAAACTATTCGATGTCAGTCTGGATGCGCTGTGAATCATGAACCGACACAAACCATCATTGAAAGTTATGTCCATTTCTAACTGCCTGTTGTATAGCTCTGTAGTAAGCCCGACAGCCTCCAATTGCATACCAAGAACGTGTCGAGCGAAAGCAGACTAACGAAGTCCATAGGTTACGGCGAACATGCAGCGTAGGTATCCATACCTGAACGACGTTGGTTCGATCCAAGCAGTCAATGCAATTGACACGGAAAACGCCCTTCTGCTTCGCTAACACGGTGTGGTTGGATATCCAAAAATACCTAATGCTGCATTGTAAAGGGCAGCGGACAATGTGGGAATAGGCAATCGTACCCTTGACTTTCAAATGTTCGCTCAAGGTCGTCTACAAGTTTGGAGATATTCTCATACCTATCTCGATTGAGACACGGCCAGAAGGGCAAAAGTACCAATTACATACTTCATTCCCCTTGTTTCGCGATGAAAGTCATATTCGCAATAGCTAAACAATCGCAAATTTAACAAATAAACAAAAATCCAACTGAAAAGCGGCACCGACCGGATGTCGTTGCTTTCTATTTGTTTTGCGTACGACTTGTAAGCATCGGTCAGAGCACTCTCCTTTCCCGTTTGTTCTGCGAGATTCACTATCATCTAACGGTCAATATCAGACCCGTCATATACTTATGTCAATAATCAAAGGGAGCTTGCATGCGGTCCGTAGACATCCTGGGAGCGCTGGAAGTGTCGCTTTATGGCGTCTGAATTCTGTTTAGATGTGCGCTCTGGAGATAGCACTGGAGGAGGTTTTATACTGTATCCAGACTGCGTCCAGTAAAGCGGGACTTTTGAAGCTAGGTCACCACCCTCTACCCTCGGGAGTAAGTCACTTACTCGAGCCACGAATCTGGACAAAACTGAAAACATTTTCCATTCCGTTTCTCTGTTTGTATGAAAATCAGGGTGAGGTCGCGCGATGAGCATGACGACACACCTCTACCCTCATAATCGTCTCGGTTTCGACAAAATTCGCCACATGAGCCTCGTCGTCCACACCCCTTCGTTGGTAGCGGAGTCCAGCTCTGTATCTAGAACGTCTAGATGCAATCAAATAACTCGCATACGGAACCACATCATGCTCTGGAATATATGAATCCGTCGGGAGGTTGAAAGAAGACACCTGGAAGTGACCTTGCACGATCGGTAAGACGTACGAGTGTAACTGGAAGAATCCGGTGTTAACCTTGTTTTCAGATCATGGAGGTTACGTACTCCTGCGTCAATAAAAGGTTTCAAGAGCCATTCGTTCCACCAGAACTCTTTGTTGACACGTCTCCAAAGCGGAAGGGCCGAAAACGGCTCAACAAGGGAGTTGACTTTAGAATTCGGGCGCTCAACGGAAGAATCTTGGGGGACGGCATCAAGCTTCGCAAGTAAGTTTTCTTCCGTGCGCGACCTCAGAAACCGGTCGTGCTTGTTCTGTAAAGACCTCGTTATATCTACCAATTTCATTAACCCGTGGTCACTCTGAAGGCAGGGTACCCACCGAAATGATGAGCAAAGAACATGCAACCTTTGGTATATTCCCGAATACATTCACGGATCACCCTATCCTCGAGTTCTGAATGTCGTTCTTCCACCGAGCCTGAGGGCGGTGCAGTCGGGGCTATGATCGCATCAATGACAGTCGCTGATTCCTCGTGCGCGCTCTGAATGATAGAATCCAAAAACCGATGTTCGTCAGAGCCCGTGACCAACTCGTGTGCCGAAGTAGGTTGACGCTTAGAAAGTCTAGCCCAAAATGGTATTCTGCTCGCCATCGCATTCACTATACTGGGGCCAGCCAAAGATTCGCTTGACGTCGGCGTTGATGTTCTAGAGGGTGGGAGGGATGAAACAGGTTCTTCCAGCCGGATGTCATCGATGGTGTCCACCGTGGGGTTCGTGATCTTTACAGTGTTCTCGTCTGTCAACGCATCACGAGCGCTGGACTCTTCGGTCAAGGCAAAATTTGGAGCACAACTACTGGAGCCTGAGGTGTGTGAAGGTGGGGCGTGACTCGCGATGGTGCCGAGCGCATGCTGGGCACGGTCCTTGATCAAGGGAATCGCACGCACGGACTTCACAGAGTAGATAGAATTTTTCTCGTCGAACACTGCGCAACAAGATGTGAGTCTCGACTTGGGCTAGTAGGGGGATTATCGACCCACAACACCCCACATGAGATCTGGCGGTGATGACTAGTAGATATGAAGCTGTCAAGGTCGCTGCTTAGACGAAGTCCCCACTACGAATAATAAAGACTCCGTACCATTGAAGAGTTCCATGATGCCCACTATGCCATATACGACGACACTGGACTCCCAGTTAATCGTCGAGTCGCTTTCGCCACATTGGAATTCCTGAATGCCTGGATGCTTGTCCCAGGGGATACGGACGTACGAACGCCCTGGCAGATATGGGCGCATGGCCAAACCCTCATTTGTGACGACAATGGCAATGTACTCGTGTGGGTGCGGATGAGGTTGCAGCCCGACATCCGGGTCAAGGTGTGCTTGTGGTCCTTGCGGTGTCGATTGTCTGGTAAAGAATCGCTTCATGAGTATTGCAATTTCATGAATCAGGCTTGTGGTTGTTGAAATGTTAGAACGCCCTCGAGAGCCGACTCATTACATTGCTACACTGCTACGCTCGACCAGCAATCGCTGTTTGACCCTTGACACGAACATCGTATCCATAACTATTACCAGCCTCTCCAGGACCATCGTAATGCAGCTTAGTGATGTCGTAGTTACCTGTTCGCATACATCAGAGAAAAATAGATAGCCTCTCGTTCTAAACATACCGATGAACTGCCAACCCTCTTCCTTCACATGGTAGAGGTTACATGTGTTGCCCGAGAACGCGTCGCGGTGGCCTGCGGCGTATATACTTTTCCTCGCAAGCTCTTGGGCCTCTTCATCTGTTAGGTCCCACCGGTACCCTTGGTCCAAAACACCATATGCAAAGGTGCTACCCGATCCCACTGAGAAGAGATCTCCTTTCAGTCGCGTGCCGTCGGAGTCCACATAAAATAATGCAGGTCCCTTGACGAAATAAGCCACTGTCGCGGAATAATGGGATGATTAAGCTCACTGTCTTGTCCCAGCCGCAGATCATTGTGCCCTGATTATAGCGTGAGAGGCAGTGCGATAGATGGCAAGGAGCGTACCATGCTCAAGCCCATGCCTTTATAGCTATAAACTAGATTGCTGAGGTATTTACTGGCAGCAGATACTGAGATTCGCTCGCGATTTCTGAGTTCGTGCATGCGACAGTGCACTCCCAAATACGTTTCCCAGTACTGGCAATCGGCTGATGACGTGCATAAATTTGTGAACAAATGAAAGGTATTGCAGGATTGCACCTGCACCGCCAGCCATTGTCCCAAGTAGATAGGGATTTATTTCAATGACCTTCTTAATAGTTCCAGTGGCTGAGCATCAGCAAAGGTATCAGGCGCGCATACCAACCGATTGAAACCTTAGACCGCACCTATGTAGTTTCCTGCAGTGGCCCGGGAATCCACGGCAACGATAACACCCCCCTGAAATCGGAACGCCAAAGTCGTAGTTCCGTGCTGGATCTTGATCCTGCACGACGGGTCTGCGCGATCATCTGTGTGAAGCCTCAAGAATGCAGCTGGCTTGGTTGGGGTGAGGCGACGTATTACATGAAAACACCCACTCACGTCCGGGACAGATGGGACGAGAAACTTTGGTACGCCCTTGGTCAGGCTACCGTAGCCGGCCATGGACCCCCACATTGCGTCGGAAGAATCTCCGTCGTCGTCTACGACAAATGCATTCCGCTGTTGAATACGCGCCATTACGCCTGGTCCTGCATACCGCTGAATGAGACTGTTCATGGTTGTGATCAGGAGAGATATGAAGCTGACGCGGCTACACGCGCAGGCTATTTGGCAATGTTTAGGCTACATCATCTACGACTAGTAGCACTTTCCAAGTGGCCCTGTCATTTGACATTTCACCCTTGATAATGAAAAAAACCATGTCTTGTGGGACGAATCTTGCGACCAGAACTGTTTTTGTTCATCGAACATCTCGTGGAGAGGATGGCCTACTAGGATTTCTGGCCCATGCTTATGTCAGCATATTAGAGTGGTTGTAGCCTATGATTTGTTTGAGCTGCTTGTTTTCGACCAAGGATCAACCTGTGAGGTCAACGCATCAACTCTCAAACCTTCCGCTGGAGAAATGGCAGAAACTCGAGGCAAAGCATGGCCCTCTGCTAACGAACCCTTGACAAACTCCGTAAGATTCTTTTTCGTCCGGAACGTGTGCACCATTGTAATTCTTTTGCCCGCTTGTTTCCCAACGTGCTGTTCGCTTGTGAAGATCCTTGACTTGGTACAGCAGGCCGGCCAGTACAAGCAGCTTAAAAAAGGCGCAAATGAAGGTTGGTTGACTGTTCTGCCAGCACGCTGTTTCTGCTCTTCATTCTAATGGAATACATCGAGCCACTAAAACGTTGAACCGTGGTGTCGCCGAGTTCATCGTATTGACCGCTGACACGGAACCTCTGGAAATCCTGTTGCATCTTCCTTTGCTGTGTGAGGAAAAGGTGAATCATCTTTTCACATTCATTTCCATTTGAGTTGATGTCTTGTGCTTTGCAGAATGTGCCATATGTCTTCATTCCATCGAAGGCGGCTCTCGGACGTGCTTGCAACGTGTCTCGACCAGTTATCGCTGCGAGTGTTACCACCAGTGAAGCCCGTGAGCTCCAGAGCCAAATCCGCAACATCAAGTTGGCCATTGAGAAGCTCATGTACTGACTTTCTGGAGTTTTTGAGTAATTTCTCGGCATCAGTAGTTCTACCCGAAGATATGTATGACATAGTACGAGGTATGGCGCTTAGATGTCTCGGACAGTGATAGTGAGGATAATTGACATGAAATCACTTTGGTATGTTTTCTCGCGCTTGTGCTCGGATTCTCCTCCTGTAATCAGTCAACGACCAAGTGAATGGTCCCTTGGGTGCTATACTCACTCATAGGCAACCTTGTCATTCCTATGAGGCTATTAGCGCACGCAAATAGTCATGTAAGGGTCTTACTTGAACATGGTATACGCATCGCTTTGTGCAGGATCATTGACGTTTGGGTCATCCAGTAGGTCTTGAATACCAAGCAATATCTAACGGTAGCATAGACGTGCGAACGTGCTCTCGGATTAGAATTACGAGAGACATACCTGCTTGATTGTGATGGCAGGCTTCCATGATTTCTCCTCGTCCAGGATGGAGAGGCAAACGGTCCCAGACGGATACACGTTGGGGTGAAATAGTGGTGGTGCGAATTTGCCTGTATACGCAGTTTACAACAATATATTTCTTGCTTGCCAAACTTACACTTTGGAGGTTTGGATGGGTAATCTATATGACGATCAGTGTGTGCCACTCGGCGACGACATTCTGCTCACCTTCCGGAAACGTCATCGAGAGCTTATACAATCCGCCTTCCCATGGGGTCTAACGCGGAATACCACGCTCAACGAGCGTCACACCTCGGATTGAATTAACATACCCCTGCCTTGCCTGGAATTCCAACTTCCCATTCCATGAGGTTCATGGTTCCATCAGCAGCTTTGGCAGGTTTAGCATAAAATCCCTAGATAACAGGCCATGTCAAAGGTTGAGGATCGACGTTTAAGAGAGCATTTTGAAAGGGAAGTCATAGCTTTGCTATTGAATGGGCAGAAACAGGAGAATGATACGAACAAAGGGATGATCCTTTCTCCATTGCTTGCGTTCCTCGGCCAAGCGTGGTCTGCAGATTCCGGACATGTGTGGATCAGAGCGCTTCCTTCTCTCGACCGAGAGGGCATTACAGGAGCTTGCGCTTAGTCAGCAATGGAAAACATGGACAAGCAGACGATGAGCGGGGAAGCTAGTACTGAGCCATAATGTCATTGAATCAGAATGTACATGCTACGTAGGACGACGGTATTGAAAAAGACTACGTCATTACCACAAGGTCGAAGTAAATCGGAGTGATGTTCGTGTCAAATGAATAGTCTTTTCCGAATGTTGGGTTGGGGACACCATGCCTGGCAAGGATCTCTCAGACTTTGATATCTCATATCTCCAAGAAAATACATACATATTCTTGATGTGGCCTATCAAATCTCCAGATCCAAAGCGGGTGATCCACGAAGGAATGCGAGGAGGGCAAAGAAGACAAACAGAATAATCGCCCAAAGTATCATCGGACACACTTGAAAAGGATCGCAAGTGTGCGAACCCCGACATGTCGGTCCGCATGTGAGAACGGCTGGCCATGAACCATGGTCGTTCGAGGGTGGAATCAGGATGAAATAAAATAGTGTGTTGAACCTAGAACGACAATGTAGCAGATGAGGCAAAGGCAGGGGAAAACACGCACGGCACGGCGCCAGGTCATAAGGATGACTTCCCTATCGTGAGTAGTAGTACACTCTGCACATGTCAACCCAAGATCTAGCTTGTCCATTTCTGTGGCAGTGGTAGATCTAGGATCTTTCCCGCAGCACAGTAGTAATTTATTTACTACGTACTGCCCTGGGTGAACTTGAACACGATCGCTACAGTTCCAAGGACCGCTGTCCATCGTAAGAAAAGCTTTCTGGTTGGCGATGCCCCGGGGATCCTTGGGAGAGAGTCCATTCCCGGATGTCACGGATGTAAAACACGGATGGAACAAGATCTCGGGATACGTCAAGATGCGACCTTGATCTCCTCGACAATTGTGACTGGCATTGCAGCGGAAAATGGATGTGGCAAGCTTGAGCTGAGCCAGGATGGCTTCATCACCGTCTTCGGCCCTGTAACCCAGAAGCGAACTGGCAAGCTCTCGACGTATTGTCCTATGCCACTCGGGGATGTATCCACAAGCTAGTGGGAAGGTGGCATAAAGTTGTTGGAGGAAATAGTCGTGCGACATTTCGTTGGGTCGTCGTATTATTGAATCGATACTCTCCAAGAAACCGATGACAGCATTCGGTGGGAGTGGGAGGTAGGGGCAACCACGCGGTGCATTACGGAATGCAGCTATTGTGAACTGGAGCCAAGCATCGACGAAAACCCGCCGTCGAAACGCGTATACTTGTTCCTCCATCCGAAGTTCTCGCCAGTCCAGGATGTGTTCTCTGAGTTGGTCGAGAACGCTAGAACGTGCTTGATACGAATCAGGCGCGCAGGGTCTCAACTATAGGCAGGGTACATACATTTGTCTGTAATGGCTTGTGTGCTACTGATGAGAGGATGCTTGCGGATGCGATCCCACCCAAAATAATCGATTTCCTCCTTGAATCCGGATGCGACAAGGGCCTCGTGGATTCTGTCAAGCTCGTCAGCTGAGGGCGCTCATTGACGGATTGGACAAACATTTCTGCCCGCGCCGCCCGCTTGTTATGCAGTTCCTTGATACGCACGCTTTTGGCGTCGAGTTGCCACGCAACACCTGCACTTGCAAACTGGGCATTATGAGAGAGGACTTGGCGCAGTTGCGGTTCGGACAGTCACCTGAGTGATTAGCTGGGTAGCCTGCCTACGACGATCGAGGTATGTTTGACGTTGTGGGAAAGGTAACGCTCTCAACTCGTCTGCGAATGCCTTGACGTGGTGCTCCTGGAAGCCTTTGACAGGTTTGCCTAGATGGCCCGAGTTCCATTAAAAAGCCATGGACAAACGAGCAACATACCTTTGGAATTGAGAAAAGGTCCGCAGGGCATGTACTGTTCGAGTGAACTGGGATAACAGGCGAGCATCGAACACACGGCAAGGTAATCGGGACAGTCGTTCACTTTGACTGGCCTGTCGAGTGGTTAATGCTGGCGTGTAGGGTGTCACACCACTCGACTTACTGGTATTTTGGGCGACAGTTGGCACAGGAGCGAATGCGCAGGTGCCACACTATGTCGCGGGCTTTCCTATCACACCCCTTGGACGGCGTACAAGCTTAGCACACGGAATGGATGCGAGCTAGAACGGTGTACCTCGTAGTGACATGCGAATCCAAACACCAGGGAGGCGTACTGAACCTCGTTCATGTCAGAGGGTGGCTCTGGGAGATTGGGTAGGTTTCGCCGGGCAGATCTCCATATGAACGCTGTGGAAGAGTTTAGGAGGAACGAACGAAAGGGCCTGGATGTGCGAGCGAGGACGAGCAGGTCAGCTGGGAGCAGACAAGAAAATATCTGGGTGGGGATGGTGAACGAGGGCCACGAGAGAGTGAGCGTCCTACCTCGCAAAGGATGTCGAGTGGCAGGGAGGGGAGTATGTGGAGCACGCCACGCTTTGGACGGGAAGAGGACATGAAAGGGAGACGCACGAGACATGGCTGATTATATTCGCTTTGCTTGTGGCCGGATGCTGTCAAGAGGCATATGGGTGGCGGTGCTCGTTGGCTTGCATGTTTCGTCCGACGCTGACTCGTCCAGCAGCCAGAGCGTACTACTCGTCCTTCTTCTCCTCGAAACCGGGCGGTGGAAGGCATTTCGTCTCACCCAAGTCACCAAAGCCAGTCTTGCAACCTGCCCGCGCAGATCCTACAGATCCCACAGCCAATCCGACCGCTGACGACAGCTTGTCCAGCAAGCCAGTCGCCGAACCTCCCCATCTTTCACCGCCATCCACCTCCGAATCTTTCACAATCCACCCCGCCATCTCCTCCAAGGAATACAAGCTTCATCAGTTTTTCTCCCTCCACAGACCTCTGCTCCTCTTAGACCAGCCTACGTCTGCCATTTTTGATGCTAGTGACACCACACCTCAAGTCGACAACGGCGTCTGGCCCACTATCGACAACCCCCCGGAATCGTCCCCCGAAGCCGATGCGGACGCCGCTCGCCAGCTGGCCCATGCGTTGGTCTTGAATCGCGTGGGTGGCGCTATTGCATGGCAGCAAGCCTTGTCTCGTCTGGGACTGAGTGCCAAGCACTCGGAGAATGACGTCTCTCTGGCCAAGGAAACAGCCCAGGAGTGGGTTACCATCCACGCTGACAGCACACGCAGAAAGAAGCGAAAGAAGATGAAGAAACACAAGTATGTACCTTTCCCCCTCGTAGCTTTCGTCTTCTAAAGTTGACTTCTAGGTTGAAAAAGCGTCGCAGGGTATGTGATTGACCACGCTCTTCCCATCCCTTAGACACTAACCTCCCGAGTCAGCTCACCCGTCGTCAGAATAAGTGAGGTGGGAGCACTACCAAGTCATGTAGACCGCTACATCTGTGTTTCCAACGTGAAGCACGTCTACGTTCAGCTATCAATTCCATTTTTTTGGCTCGTCAGTGAGCTCAGTTTCAGTAGAGCCAGCGCTAGATTTGAGATCTATAATGTGGGATCCATAGTGACAGTGTTATCCAAGCCTCTGTAAGCCCAAACCCTCACGCCTCCCTTTCTCTTTCCCTCTCCTTCCCACTGCCATCCACCCTTCCATACCTCAATGTACCCCTTGTCTCCAAACAAGGTTCGAATTCCGGGCTCTTCCAAAAGCGCACCGAATAAAACCATGTACCTCGGCCACTCGTGCTCCCACCCGAGATCCCACGAACCTGATTGCATCTCTATTGTTCGTAATACCTGCATAAAGGTTGCATCTGGAACCGAGAAGGCGAAAGGAGATGAAGGAAACGCGGGATCGACTTGAGCCGGGAAGTGAGTTTTCAGGTATGCATCCGGGGACTCGAAAAAAATGTCTGTCTGATCTCTGTATTCCGCATAATTTTGAAGCCTGGATCACCCACCGAGTTAGCGTGTTCACACGTTGCTGATTAAACATCGCGACATACCCCAAAGGTGGCTCGCATCCCAAAGCCCACATCTTTCCGGGTGGAGCAAGGTCTTGGCGATGGAGATACGCTTGCCATGGCGTGGAATGGCATGGCATCAGAAACCCGATCGTTGTGGAGTTGTCAACGGGGAGCTGCCTCAAGAATGACATGACGTTGACCTGGCCTGTGCAGTGAAAGAATACGACATAAACAGAAGCCGGCATTGATAGCGACAAAATCAACGGAATGACGACCTGCGGTCTGATCCAAGTAGTCGGGGCGAGCGACACGCGCTTTGCCTGCCTAGTTTTCTGGCCCCGCATCAACTGAGCAATGGACTCGGCAGCCAAAACATGCATCATAGGCAGTAACGGGTGTAAAAATCGCCATTCTTTGTGTCCGATGAATGAATGGGCAAATACAGTCCATGCGATGCACCCTGCCATGACATGTAACTTGGATCCACGCTTCGCGAATGCGATCCAAAATCCGTGAAGAACGAAAGGCAATGCCGACAAACATAGAATTGGGAGAGCCTGCGACAGATAATAGTGCCAAGAGCTCGATCCGTAGAACGATGAGATCGGCGAGGCGTTCACGAGCAGAAAATTCATCGAGGTCAGCGTTGGGCGGCCGTAAAACCACGTATCCAGTGCAAAAACAGCTAGAAGGACTAACGAGCTTGAAGGAACATCAAAAATAGTTCGCAGAGATCAACGCCAATACGTACCCAATGCACGTCGTATCGCGCAGGATAGATACCAGGAGTTTCGCATTCGTCCTGGTGCGCCAAAAGAGAACAGCAAACATGTATAACCAGATTATAGCGTTGGTTGGCCGGATGGCACACGCAAACCCCGCGAAGGTGGTGCTTCGTCGCAGTTTATATCTTCAGGGATTCGTAAGCCATATAGACGGGTAACGTCGCGAGACAGAACCCACACGTCAAGAAAGGGAGACGCGACTAGGGTATCCCAAGGGAAATATGCCAGGGCTATAGTTGTGAGGGACACCTCTAACGAATTGGACAAAGATCTTGACAAGGACAGAGAATGAAAGAAAGAGGTCAAGGAAAGTAGGTACTATAAACACCAATGATCGACAAATTGACCGACGCGAATATGGTCACGTACTGACACGGCGGCACAGTCAGCGATTTCCTTGCTGGGCAGGTCGTCGAGGACAACGCTGGCCAGTTTTGGTACCCACACGTCCGTTAGAGCGGCGAACAAGCCGTGGAGTGTTCTTGGTCCAGCGACCTGTTGATATTAGATACGTCGGCCGAGAACGTGTCAAACCTACCACCAACGAGGGATACACGTCCAATCCCGATAGCTTCAGTAGCCAGTACACTGGAATGTTGAGTGCGGGGTATAGCGTGCTCCTCAGAGGCCTGGGGTTCACCCATTCCCAGGTGAGGTGACCATACCCAAAGACGTATTTGTGCGCAGGTTCTAGTGCTTGGAAGTATTCGTCGGGTTGAAAATAACTTTGGGTGAAGATGGCGACGAGCACACGAAAGACGACACTGAACAGGAGCATCATGGGACGGGTTACCTTTGAACCATTTATGAGTCACGTGTTTGCGGATCGGGCATATGGTGTAGCTGGTTATCACATCCGCTTAGCATTGGTGCTCAGTTGCGGGGGGTCTCCGGTTCGAGTCCGGATTTGTCCACCTTTTTTTCTGGGTCCCAATGGTACATAAATAAAGCTCTTGTCAGTACACGGAGTTCAGTCAACATTCCCTTCTTTCAGCCATAAATTTTGAAATAGGCCTTTTCACAGAAGCTGAAGAGTCTGCGTTCATCGAATCTCGCATTGCAGATGCCCCCATTAATGACGGATGCTCAACTTGCATTTGGTGGGATGACGGAATTGTGCGGGAGGATCGGGAACCAATGAAGGGTGGAACGTCGACAGGACGTCGTGGAGAAGGTCTATTCATAGGGAAGTGTTGACTAAAAGTGGATCTCGGGGTCTTGCGCTCGACAACGTTCGAAAGGGCCGGCTGCGACCGAACAGTGCTGCCCTCCTGGAAGGTAGCTGCTGCAGTATCTCCTCTACTGGCACCCAACTTGAATCTGGATGGCTTTGCTCCATGAGTTGAAGTCGACGTCCCCACCGTTGGCGATTTCACCTCTTTTGGAGGAACGACAGCGGGACCGCCCGTTCGCAACATTTGGATCGCTTCTCTGACGACCTCATCCTCACTCCCGCTCTCCCCAGAACCTCCCCCTACTAGTTGATCATTTTCTAGTTTGCCTAGCCTCACAGAATTTGGAGGGGACTTGTGACTGGATGCTGGAATAACAGTCTCTCCGATGGATGGGGAAACCGGACTATGCGACTTGCAATCCGTTTGGAAATGCTGTCCGCTCGACTGGAACCCATAAATTCGATGCGTGCATGCCATTCGCGTGACTCACGGTTTCGTGTCGTTCGCGACCATCAAGAGTACGCGCCACCATCCCAATGGTGTGTCTTTTCTTGTGGTATTCCAGAGCAATCTCGCGATGATGCTGTGCGGTATCGTAATCGAATCCTTCCTCCAATAGTTCTTCATCTGGCAAACAGCTGTCGCTCGACGAGGACATGACTTCTACACCAGGTGACTCATTTTCCGAGAGCGGAGTGAGGCGTCCAGCTGAGGAGTTAGATTCATCATCCGAGTCTGCGTGTTTGTGAGAGGGAGAAATGGGAAATGCCATAGGATGCCGCTCCACTACATGCATTTTCATGGGGTATTTTTGTGCATCAGGAGTGCTCTCCAAAGGAACAGAGTACCGTGCACGTAATCTGCCGGGAGTAACGTCCCCCCAGTCGGGCTGGCGTATTGACGATTGCTGAACCCTTTCATCAGCTTCCACGCTTGATGGGCTTGCAAAAGACACGCTTTTCTTTGCAGCCGAAGAAGGGACCTGAAACCTAGAGTGCGCGTTCTCCTCATGTCCGTTATCTCCCGTTCCTTTGGCATGGTAGACGAGAGCTCGTCCCATTTTCTTCTGCAGCTCCCGGACCGTTCTTAGTCTGTCGAGTTCAGCCTTCGCCGACTCCTTTCGTCCTCTGGTAGTCTCCTTCCGCTCTTCCTCTGCATCCTTTTCTTCTTGTAACTGCTGCAAACGTTCTTCCTCCTCGAGCAACTCGAGGATACGGTCGCGTTCGCGCCGCCGCCTTTCCTTTTCCTCGGGGGACAGACAAAAGAGTGAAATCGAGTCTTGATCTAGAACAGGAGAGGATGAAGTAATCGTTTGAGAATCTTCATCGACTTGTTCGGAGATGTCGATGATGGGAAGGCTGTCCTCGTTTACGAGCTGTATTTGAGAGTTGGCAAACGTGTAAGCTGCATTCCCAAGGTATGTGTACCTGGCTAGGCAGGTTTCCTGCTGTCAAGTCATAAGTTGCGTTATCTCCCAATATTTCGTTGATCTTTTCCGACAAGTTCCCGAGTTGTTCTGCGGTCAACCGGGCACCGGAGGATGGGTCGTCGTTGGCATGCCGCAGTGAAGTAAGCAAGCCCTGCAAAGCTGCCTGACTCTCGATATCGAGGTCCTTGGCGCACGACATCAGAGCTCGTCAGATCACGTGCGTTAGTACTACGTATCGTCCCCCATCATGGTCGTGACCCATGTCCTACCCAATGCTCACAAGAAAAACAGGAGGAGCCTTGCGAAGAGAAAGACAACTATCTCGGAAGTGAAGCAAAGTAATGTGGATGATGACGAGGATATGCATCTGGAGCCTTTATCCGCGCAATCAAATAGAGAGGATGGCGAACTCGCGATCGACGTCGACCCCGAGTCTGCTCCTCAAGCGAATTCAGTGCCATCCTTTCCTGCTCTCTCTACCGCTACACAATCCACCTCACTCAAATCGGAGACCCGACGGGTCCCTATACCCCCGCACCGTATGACACCAATTAAAAAAGATTGGGTCAACATATTTTCGCCGCTCACAGAGATTCTTGGCCTACAAGTTCGAATGAACGTTCACCGCAGATGCGTCGAGATTCGAGTATGCTTCCACTAGCCATCTCCCTGCACGCCTAACTCTGCAATAGACGTCGAGACACACAAAAGACACTGGGTCGATTCAAAAAGGGGCAGATTTCGTCAAGGCTTATGCGTTGGGCTTTGATGTCAATGTAAGTCGTGTAAACTGTGCCTGACTCGTCTAATAGTCGACGTCGCAAGGACGCCATCGCCCTTCTTCGTTTGGATGATCTTTACCTCGACTCTTTCGAAATCAAAGATGTCAAAACACTGCACGGTGACCACCTGTCACGAGCCATTGGTATGCAGTGGTTCGTCGTCTTTTCGATTGTCTCACCTCTCTCGTAGGACGGATAGCGGGACAAGATGGAAAGACGAAATTCACGATTGAAAATGCGAGCCGAACGCGGATCGTTCTTGCAGACACGTTTGTTGGATATTCATTTCAAATTTTCCAGTTTGCTGATTCCGTCGACCAGTAAAATACACATCATGGGCTCGTTCCAAAACATCAAGATTGCGCGAGATGCAGTTGTATCTCTTATTCTTGGTTCGCCCCCAGGAAAGGTCTACGCCGGACTGAGGACTGTGAGCAGCCGGATGAAACAACGGGCTCTATGATTTCAACTGGTGCTACTACATGCTAGATTACATATCTTCTGAGCGTCGGTGCTACATTATCTGCAAGGAAACCGAATGCCAGTTCAGATTTAAACGGCAACAACGGCCCGGGAAGACAGCGGAGCAATCTACCCAACCATCCCGTGAGCTTTTCCCTTCTTAGACTCTTCGTACTGGTCAATTCCAGTCTGCTTTAACATGCTGCGCACGTCAGCCATTGTCGTACGTAGGCATCACATACATACTTTTCCCAGGCGGAGTTGTCCAGGGGAGGATCTTGCCCACCTCCAACCATGACCATCTTGCCTTGACTTGGGATTCCATCGGCGACGAAAAAGATCCATCCGGGGCCTGGCGGGTAGATGTTGCAATCTGGCGGCCCGGCAACAATCGTGTTCTCTCCCTTATCGAAGGATAAAACATTCAAATATACTAGCCTGGAGTTTGCGTGTGTTGCGTGCGTGACAAAGCCTAAATCCATCAGTGCGACTTTGCAAAACACATGAGTCGGTGGCCCGCGACGGAAACGGAACGAGATTCACCTCTGATTCTTGGTTCCTTGGCACTCGTCCTAGCGGGAATCTTGACATCTATCGCGAACGGTTGTGCGTAGTGGATATTGTGGAGAAGGCGGGCAATGACTGGCCGCCTCGCGTTCATGTAAGGCGGCTGGAATCGTTCCAACCTATAATCCGTCCCATATTTCACTTCGCTCCTGTCTAGATTAGGATTGCTTCCCGCAATCAGGATATCGGCAGCAGGTGTCAATGTCGCAACTGAGTGATACATACGGGGTATCGGACTTGATATCATACCCGCGATAGAGAATCGTCGGCCAAGAGGTGCATCGGGTGTATACAAAACAGGCGTAAGGTTCGGATTATCCGCGTTCGACGCGCCAACTTGGTCGTTGACATTTCCATAGCCAGAAATGCCGCTCTTTGCACCATTGACAATCAAAACTTGCCCAGTTGGGAGCAAAACCGCATCGGGCATATGTCTTGGTTCAGGAAGCCGCTCTACTTCCCATCCGGCAGCGATCCCGGTCTCCGTCAGAGCGATTCGCGAGCATTGGTTGGATGCAGGATCTTGTGACGATATTTCATAGCCAGGGGTAACGTCATTAACAGTAGATCCGCCACATATGAGAATCTCTGGCGTGTAGTTTCCAGGATGGAGTGGGAGGAGGAGTCCGACACCCGCCAGCGGATACGTGATACGGACTCCGTTGGGTATGCGTGGGAGCCTCCGTTCCGTGTTCGCTTTCCAGTCATAGATCATGGCATCTTGATTGGCAGCCATGAATACCTTACCATCCGAGAGAGTGAAAGCGATCGGGAATAGGTTAGCATTCAACGTGTCTACAAGGAATTGCAGGTAGATGGGCAACCCGTTCGAACCATGAATAGACTTTGGTGGCCAGTACTCCACGGTTGGGTTGTTGACCGTTGCATTATTGATCCAACCGCCTTTCTTGGATCCCCCGATAATCATCGCGCTGCCGTCAGAGAGCCTAATGACGGTGTTGTACCACCTTGGACTTGCCATTCGGATACGGGCGTGGTCCTCGTACATGTAACAACCGGAGACATCGGGGGAAGTGCAAGGATGGAAGAGGCGAACGGCCTGCAAGCCATTCAGATGTCCAAAGTCTGCAGGCGAAGTAAAGCTTTCGATGACGGGGTTCCCTCCAACATTGACTAGTGTTCCATTGCTTAAAAAGGTGCCGCCTGCACAGAACGAATTTGACTGTATTTCCAAAGGCACGATGGCTTGAGTGTCGAGGTTGTAGAGCGCCCCCCAGGCCGGGTGGCCATCGATCGATATCGGATTGTGTTCCACCTTGTCAATTATAAGAGCGTGACTGGGAGATATGACAACCAGTTGCATCGCAGCAACACCACTGGAACCGTGCTGTACCAAAGACCATTGGCTCCCATCATGACCCTGAGTATTGTCGTCCTGTCCAGCAAGCGAAGAGCTATAGTCATGGCCATTCGTAACGATCATGGCGTCAATGTCTGTGATGGGATTGGCCACGCCTTCCGCTCCCCTTCCCGTGTGCTCGATCTGTATGAAATGTTTACCATATGGAAGATCGTACTTGCAAAATAGTCGTTGTTGAGTGCGGGGAATGTTGCTCCAGGCATGGATGACATCCACCTCCTGGCCATCTATGAAGACGACAGCGATACCGTGCGTTCTGTCTTGCGATCCGAACCACTCGATACCAGTTCCGACGAAGGAAAGGGATACCCGGGCTCCAGGTTCGTCGGTCCAACGCGATGCGCCTTCGATGTACGAGGTGGAATAGGCATGGTTCCACAGACCCCGATACTGCATCAGCGGGGAAGAGGAGTCATAACTTTTGGCACCGAGCGGGACGTAAAACGGTAAGAAAACCTTGGGTTCGTCTGATCCTGAAGGCGTCTTCCCGTTCCAAGCAGACTCACGAGCCAAGACGTGCAATGCGAAGCTCAGCGAGAGCAGCGCAAACTTGGTGTTCATTAGCGGGAGTGACGAACCAAGGTAGAGATCACGTGGTGTTGATTCTACACAAGCGTCTTACGTTCCTGTTAGGAATGTTGTATAACTATGCGTAACATGACATTGGTGGAGGAAGATCGCGGAATGAAATGTTTGGTCGATGCCCGAAACTGAGTCAGATTGAAGAAGCAAGATGAGAATGTAAGCTTATGCCAATTGTCCATGCAAAATGAAGGATGATCAGCACGGTCAGTGGTATCCCACCACACGGACGATCCTATGACCGGACTTTTCCTTTGCCCTTTCCATTTCTTTCTCTTTCTCCATCACCGGAAGACGGCGGTCCGCCAGCGGCGTGCTGGGGTAATGGTTCCCATATCCGAATCGTGAAGTCGTCCGAACAAGATGCAAACATCCGTTCGTTCCGTGGGTTCCATGCAACTGAATTGACGCTTCCGACTCCGTGACCTGGAAGGATCTCGAGAAGCACACCGGTATCCCTATGCCAGACATAAACGTTGCGATCTGATAACTGGATGAGGAAAAATTTGGAGCGACGAGTACTACCACTCACCTTCACTACCACTGACCACAAAGTTGCCATCGACACCTCCAAAACAGCTTCGAATGACATGATGACCTTGGTGCTGGCCAGTAAACTTGCGCGCAAGTCGACCCTCGTTCAAGTCCCATAGATGAACTTCCTATCATACACCTCATCAGTCAGAAACAAGGGGTCCAAATGTAAAAGTTTCCCACATCCGGTGCATGGTTAATTAGCGCGAATTGAGAGTCCTCAGTGATCTTGACACTTGTGAGTTCACCATCTGTAGGAAGCGACCTAGACGACATTTGTAGTCAACGGGACGCAACAAGGACATGATGCTCACAGCTCGATGGCCTTGCTCTTGAGATCGTATACAATCATTCGATTCTCTGACTGTCGGCCTCCGTTCGCGGTAGCACCGTTCCCATTGCTCGTCGGAGGTGGTGTGGGTTCCCGACTGACACCCCGGCTGGCGTCTGTTGTTGTGGGCAGCATTGCAATATAGTCCATCCCAACCGTGACAAGCCGCGTCATGTCTGGAGTGACAGCCATATCGGTAACACGAATGGGCACGCCGGACCAATCGTCTCGAAGTTTCCCAGCCATATCCTAGAAGAGAAGCGAAAAGTTTCCAGGGGCGATCCAAGAGATTGCACATACCCAAGAGAATATTTTACGGTCCAAACTTGCCGACATGAAACCTGAGCCATCTGGCAACCATACGAGCGCTGACACGGTCTCTGAATGAGAATCGAGCGTGTGTATGCACTTCCCAGTCTAGAAAGAACGAGTATAGTTAGTTAAACTTTATACGAGGAGAGAGATCCCGATTGCCTTGGTATCCCAGAGCAGTATCAACTGGTCCGCGGAGGTAGCCAGGACTGCGTCGTCGAGTGACCACGCTAATGCGCCAACGGGGAAAGGGTGTTCCCGGAGAGTAAACTCCACTACACATTCACGAGACGAAGGCTCAGCATCCGACTACGGACCCCACGTTTAGTCCCGATCTTCCTTATGCAATGAAATACTTGCCCCGATCCGCCAAATTATGGCAGTCTTGTCTTTGCTTGCGCTAGCCAGGCGTAAGCCATCATGACTCCAGGCCACGTTCCACACCTCGTCCGTGTGTACATCAAGAACAGTGGTTGTTATGCAGGGGAAGTCCTCTCTGTCACAGTGGTGGTCAGAGAACAATGAGAAAGAAGCGGCATTCATTGGAGCATTGTGATATAGGCAATGCCCTCTTTGATAATATCTTGACTGTGTCAGCAGGGCTGCAAGTCGTCGGGAAGGGATCATTGTCGTAGAGGGTATAAAGTCTGCCATCAAAAAAGCCCATTGATATTATGAGGGGAACGGATCAAGGAGCCTTACGTTGCAGTTCGGCCAGCAATGCTCGTCGAGACGTCCCCGTCGCACCATCCCACGATGCACGCCGTCGTAAGTCCTCAGGGTCCGAACACATTATCAGGCTAACACAAGCAAGGAGGTAAGCGTGAGAGTCGGCCCGGGGATCCTTTAATAGGAATACCTTGATAATGCGTGCAATTGCTCTGCATTCGTGCTTAGTGGAGCTAATTCGTTACGCAGGACCTGCAGCGCAGCCGTCGTTTTTCGGGACTCCAAGAGTTCAAGGTATTTCTGTCTCCCGATAAGAAAGTGGGCCTCCTAAGAATAGATACGTTAGAGTTCTCAATCTCTATGATGAACGCGTGTCGATCGCACCCAGATCGCCTCCTCATTTGCTGCAGTAAGATGCGAGAGCAGTGACTCTGCATTCGACCAGTCTGCGTTAAGAATATGCTGACGAAATTCGGTGACTTCCGGTGCCTCCAAGGAGTAGCCCGACTCCGCCTCGAGGGTGGCAGCAGATTCTCTAGGAAAATAAGGATGCTGAAAAGACAAGCGGACAGATGCAATCAAAAGGCGACTTACATGTAGCCTACGTCGCGTAGACTTTGTATGACTAGTCTGACGAATTCTTCCCTGTCTACATAAGGGTCGTCGTATAGCGTGGTGCCCGGTAGAGACACGCGCGCTATAGAGGAGCAGTGCTTGGAAATACCGTTGCTCGTCGGTGTGGATCCATTTGGCTTAAGCCCGTTAATGGTGGTGATGCCGTTGGAGCGAGGTGCTTTATCCAATGTGATAGAGGACGGACCGGCCTCCGAAATGGGGTTGATGGACGTCGATGAAGTAGATGATTTGTCTGGACGCGAAATATACATCCTATCTGTGCAAGAACTCTGTGTGCACGAAGTGCGGTCAATGACAGAGAGAAGAGTAGGGCTGGTGACTTGGTTGTCTATTCGTTGTCGTTTGTAGGCCCGGGTTGAATCTGTGGACGATCAAAAGTCTATGGGTGGATAGAGAAAGACAAAAAGCGCACCTGACGGAGCGGGTGGGGATGCGTCACCCTCAGAGTCCTCTACGAGAGCGCGAGGACGTGTAGAAGGAACTAAAGAACTGGGTGGCTGTGTTTGAAGAATGGAATGTCTCGACGTGGTGGTAATTTGGCTCGGTTCTGTAGTAGATTCCAGGCTTGAAGCAGGTCCCTGGCGTGTAGGACGAGCGTCCTGGGCAAAATCCAGCCGGGTGATTGGATCAATGGTGACTAGTTGGCTGTTGCGTTTGTTGTATTGACATGCAGCGCGGCGTCGCTGCCGTAGATCTGCAATGGTTCCTGTTGGACAATGAAGGTCAGTGAAAGAGAAGGAATGGTAATGGCCTTGGTCTCGCTGTTGACGGGCTCGGGCTGTGAGGCCTGCTCATCGATTAAAAATGGAAATCCGACCCCCCCTTCCATTTCACTCACGGAGGGGTTAACAGCGGCAGTGCTCACACCAGGCCGACACGTTTGCGTACATCACCGTCATTATTTTTTTGCCGACCGAACGGCACACATGAAGCGTCTCAAACGTGTCCCAAGTACACATCGTAATTGATTAAACTAGCCCGCGAATGAGGAAAAAAAAATCAAGGAAGAAGGGCGTCGTAACGACAGTAAAGCAAACTATGCTCATGAAGATGTTCAATGCAAAAGTGAATCCCAAGGTTTGGTGTGCGACAGCGATAGATAACAAATGCATTGCAAACGGCAAAAGATGCCAATGTTGGTATGAGTTCCGCAAGTTTTCTCCGAGTCAATACTTGGGTTCTTGAGAGATAGATATAGTACGCAAAACCGAATAGGAGGCGAGTAGGGAGTATGCTGGTGTTTTTAGCGATGATGCAAGGAGATGACGAAAGACGTGATTTCATAGGCGCAGCCTACAGTTGGTTTCCTTCCCTAGGGCGCAGATGATTTTACGAAATAGAATGGAATAGATGGGGGGTTCCGACGCGTAGCAGACGATCGAATGCTACCAGCGACCTGCGGTACGTTCGCGTTCCCTCAGTCCGCTGCGCCCGTTCCCAAAGCCGGGTGCATCCCGGGAGGAACCCCGGCCCTGAAGTTCGTGTGTGCGATACCGTCCACGTCTTTCATTATGGGCTGCAGGAGCGACCAAGGCAGGGTCCTCAAACTCCTGCATGCACAACACCATCTTGGGAAGGGGCGAACTATTGCGTCGCGCGGTCGGACGACCTCTGGGCAAAGGAACACAGGACCAATCAAACACTTGCTCGACGCTGCCTCGACTATCTTGACGTGATGGCATCGCACTCTGGCGGGTTCGTGAACGAGAGCGAGAATGAGTGCAAGGGTCTGTATGTTGTGATGGTTCTGGTTCGCGGCGTCGGCCGCGGGGCGTTGATTCTAGTGTTGAACGTAAACCAGAGGCGGTAAGCAATGAAGCCAATTTTGGAGTCGGAGGGGATGGCCGCGGGTTACGGTCCACGGTATTGCCCGAAGGAGGAAGGGCATGGGATCGTTGGGGAGAACTTATCTGGAGAAGCGAAAAGTAGGCTGGCAAGCTGGCACGGTTGCGGGTCTTTTTGGTTTTCGACGTGACGGTAGACCTGTCCTTGTCCGACTCTCGAGATATGGTAGGTGATTCATGATGCGAGGCCTCATAGAGGGGATCGAGTTCGTCGTCTGTGGGAGAAGGAATATGACCCAAAGAAGAACTGGAAGAAGTGCGGCGGTGCAAAAGGGGGATCATGGAATGGTGGTTGGTTGCGGATGGTCGACGGGTGTACATCAAACTCGACGGTTTTGCGGGATGATGGGAGGTAATGGAACGGATGGAATTGTCGATGGCGCCCTCGACAGCATCCGGCTCACCTCCGGAATCATCGTCGATTCCGACGACGGGTTCGTCATCCTCGGCGTCGGTGAAGACAGACCAAGAGACGGAAGAGGAGGAGGAGGAGGTTGAATATCTGTCGCGTTTCCGAAAGTTGCTGAGCGCATTGCCCAGGGCGGAAGGCATCAAGGCGGGTACGTCGCCACCGAGGGCATGATCGATGTGAGGAGAAGAGAGAGCACTGCTGGCGGAGGAGATCGAAGGAGAATTGTGAGCGTCGAGGGCCTCACACTCGTCACTGCAGTACGCACGACTATCTTACGGGTGAGAGATTGACCCAAGGATCGGGAGGGGAACGTACCTGTCGTCGGGGAGCTGTCTGGAGCATGTGAGGCAGATCTCCTCGAACATGGGTGTAGCAAAGGAGGGAGGGTGTGGATGATGGAAGAAGGAAAGCCGTGGGCTTTAAATATATATGGAGACGGCACAGGAGGAGGATGGAAATTTCTACAAATTGGAGTCAATTGGCGGGAAATGACTCAAAGGGGACCTAGTCATGTGACAGATACCTTAAAAATAAATAAATAAATAAGTGTCTTAGCATGCCGTGTTCGGCATCCAATGTCGCACGTTCCACGTCGCCGTCCGAGCAACACATTTAAGCGCACGACAGATGGCAAGAATGTGGCGACAAGTTGGGTCATGGGATGTCCGTGACTAAGGAACCCCGGATCACGCCATCACCCTCCTGCCACGACCGCTGAGCTATTGTTCTTCCGAGCCTGACGTCGGTCGAGCTTCGTTCCCTTCCGTAGCCAATTCAATTTGCCTTTGGTAAACAAAAAGGTCCCGAGCAGGTCCCACACGCTCAGCCGGCCCTTGGTTTCTGCTCACATATGGTCCCCAGTCGACTACGGTAAGCTTGGCAATGCAGCAGCAAGCTGGTCGTCCTCGTTGCTACCTGATGCCCCCAGCAACGACGACGCGGACGAGATTGGATTCGAGTCTGCCACTAACTCTTGCTCGCTTTGGGGCGTGTTTCCCTGTACGTTGTCCCCTTCCACAGGCTCCACTCCCACGAGTGCCGCGCCAAAGCTGCGGGAACTACCACGAGGAGGTGGAATGACCCGATCTGAGTCTCCCACCAGCTCGTCTGCGACGGCGCTCATAGAAGTTGTACTCTGTGCAGGAGATGGCAACGGCTTGTCCGGCTTAGTGCTATCTCTCCTAGATAGGAGTCCCCTGAGTCGCTCGTTGGCACCAGCGGTCGTTCGAAAGTTGCCAAGTGTGGATTTGCGAGGTATCGATTTCTCTGCCACGAGCATCTCAAGCATGTTGGTCGGAGCAGAGACGTTTTTTAGGACGGACAACTTCTCGTGCAGGAATCGCGCGTCTGCTAGCATCCTTTTCAAATAGTCAAAAAGTGGCACTTTGGTGGAAGACTCCGTCACATGCCTGTCCTTGGCCTCCTGGCTTTGTAACTCCATCCGACCGTACTCTTCGGAGAGGCGGTGGTTGATGGCGGCAAAGACTTGCGACATCACATACTATATCACGCATGGTCAATCAAGAATAGCAATAAGCTGTTCAATCGACAAACCTCCACGATCGGCGCGGACAAGTAGCGCGAAAGGACCTTGTGCAGCGTCACGGTCTCTTTGGTCAAAAGTTCCATGTAATCGTTGACGCTGTCGCCTTGCCTTGGCATTTCCCAATCGACGGCCTGCCGGCAAGTCGTCAGTTATCGATTCTTTGTGGTGGCGTATGACTGACCTGCAATGACTTGACGTGGGCATTGATCCTGTCACCCATAATGGCAACCAATTTCGAATGGATCTCATTCTGGTGTTCTTGAAAGTCCTTTCTCCGTGCGATCAGATCGAGAACCCTTGAAACTAACACGAACCCGGACACACCCGCTTCAGTTTGTCAAACTCGACGAGCATGACAGCCTGATTTGGACTAAGATGGCGCCGGAATGTTTCCCGCACGTACGGAATGAGTGCCACCATAATGGAGAGTGACTGAGAGGCAAGGGCTAGAGCGTGGATAAAGTTTACAATTGCAAGGCGATGAGATGAAAAAAAAAACCGACCGAGATGCTTTGCTGTGATATTCTTCAGCCCAGCAGACCGCATGGCACCCGCCCCCAGGACCACCTGGCAGGTCCTGGAATTAAACGCCTTGAGAAACTCAATGACTCGGCTCATCGTTTCTGTGTTGAGCATCGGAATGTTGACTACGAGCGTTAGATACTCCAACAAGAGCCCCAGAACAGCGCCAGTGGCTGAAACACAAAAGTATGGCCGCTCTTCGATGTGAATATACTTGCTATTTTGTTTGTCAGACGTATACGTGACCATTCCGTTGGTCGGATGGGTGGATAACGGTTTCTCCCCTATGACAAGGTCAGGGGAATCTCGAACGGCAGAGTCGACCAACACGTCAGCGGCGTGCTGAACAGCGGATAGAACGTCTGTTTGGGTCCATTGTTCATCTTCTACCAGTTTGGCGGACTGATTGATTCGTGATTGATGAAAGGTTTGCAGGAATAACCTGGCCTGGGCATGGCGCGGTCATGCGATCAGCCACGATGGAATGGACGACCTACCTGACCAAGCATCGTGCCTCTCAGTCCCATGATCATGCGTCGGCAAATGACCTCGCATTGAATGACAAAGTCCCAAGACTGGTTGAAGAACGCGAGGAAGCTGGGCGGATCCAGTTGAACGAGCTGTTCTGAACGGTGGCCAATGACTTTGGCTGCTAGCACGTTCGAGAGGTCTGCTGCAGAAGAGAGAATATCGGACAAATCTTCGTGTAAGGGTGCGAGATCTATCGGAGTCGGCGCGGGACTGGACGGAGGTTAGAAACGGGGTGCGTGTGCCAGGAACGTCTACACACACGCGACTGTCCAGCACGTCTCTGAGAACGCTGTTTTGTACTTGGAGGCCCTGGACAGCGTCAAGAAGACTTTTGCACACACGGAAGACGGTGGAGGAGAACTCTGCGTGGGTCATCGAGCGCAAGAGGCTGGGAAGAACGCAAGGATCGCATGAGCCTGGAATGCGCTGGAGACGACATTACTCGCCTTGTGAATGCTCTGGAACCCTTTTCATCCTCGTCTGGATCAAACGATGGCAGGTGCTACTTGGAGGTCAAGTCTGGATCACTATGGAAGGAGAAGACGTTGCACCTACGCGTTTGATGGTAGCTCTGACCTCGGACATGACGACTTGTCGCCAAGCGACGAAAGCGTCGCGAATGCCATTCGTACGCAAAAGGCCGTGGAGCAAGGGCCGCAGACGGTCTTTGAGGGTGATGTCGGGGATGGGAGGAAGTGAATCCGAGCTCACGCGCTCAAGCAGGTCGAGTTTGAGTGCGGAGACGAGATCTGCTGTGAGGGACGAGGTGATCTCGGTGTACATGGCGTGGAGATGATCGGGGAGGGTGAGAAATGCGGTGAGGGACGAGAGTGGAAGAGAGGAGGTAGGGGTGGTAGGGGACGGGTTGAAGAGGGATTGGATGGTGTCGATGACGGCAAGTGCTTCGCTCCACTGGGCAGCGGCGATGAGGCCCTTGGCGACAGAGGTCATTTCGACGACGGCGGCGAGATCGCGAACGGCGTGATTCACGGCAGCGAGATTGGAGTGTCTGGATTCTTTGCGGAGGATGTGGAGACCACGGATTGGAGTGTTGTTGTCGAGGTCGTTCAAGAGGGTGCGTAGTTTTGCGATGCGATCCAGACAGTGCTCGGACTCTGTCTGAAGGTCCTGGAGGTTAGCGAGCACGGCAAAAAAGGAGGATGAGCGAAGAGACAATTCGCGGACGAGGTGCTGCTCGACGGTGTCTGCATGGTGGGAGAGTTTTTCTAGGAGGGGTAGGGAGTAGGAGAGAGAGGAGGGGTCGGAGGTGTCACTGTCGCGCTCGGTGACGGCATCAAAAGTGCGGGGATGTGCAAGGTCAAAATCGGGAGTGAAGAAGACGGGGGGGACGGTGTCGAGGGGTGTGAGGAGCTGGGGGGTAGGGGAGTCGGACTGGGCGGCATGGAGGAAGCGGTCCCACTCCGGTGCGAGCGTACGGAGGTAAGGGTCAAAGTCCCGGCGCTTTACGCGGGGGAGGACTGCAGGGGATACGGGGGGCAGCGGGGAGTGAGCCTTTGGTGGTGCGTGGCGCTTGTGGGGGTTGTTGAGGACGTTTGAGAGGGCTGGGAGGGGTGAGCGGGGGAGGGTTGGCCGGAGATGTACGCACCATTGAAGCCCTGGGTGGAACTGGACCAAACGTCGGGGATGTGTACGCTGGGGAGGGCGGCAAAGGGATCGTTGGCGGGAGCGTCGGTGGCGGTCTCTGCGACGCTGGAGGGACCCTTTTTGGCGGCGGGGTCCCAGGTGAACCTGAACGGGGTCGACATGGTCTCGCTCCAACCTTGTACCACGATGAACACAGTGACCGCCGTTCTTTCACGCTTCCCGCTACACACCCGCAATCCCGTCCCCGTCCCCGCCCCCGTCCCCGCCCTGTTGCCCACCCTCTGGATCGCGCCTCCACGTGACGCCGCCCTCCTCAGCGCCGACGTCGAATGTCTCAAGTGGCAAGCCTATCTCGCCCTCCGCGACATCTCCCCCATCTCCCTCCGCTGTGACATCTCCCCCCAGGGTGCTCCCGACGCCCGTCTCCCTGTCCTCCACCTTCCCTCGCGCCTCCTCCCCCCGCGCGCCATCCCCGCCTGGGCAGACGCTCACCTTCACTCCACACCGGACCCCCTCGACGGCTACAGAGACCTCCTCGCCAAGCACGAGAGCCATGCCTGGATCGCCCTCCTTGAAGGCGTCGTGCACGCTGCCCTGGTATGTCCCACCGACTCGGCCCTTCGTCGCCTCTCATCTCCTTTCAGTCCCTTGCCCTTCCGTGTCCCCTCGACACGGCCCTCAGTCCTCCTCCTCCCCCTTCTACCGGAATTACCTCCCTCTTACCCCCCTTTGGTGCCAACGTCGATCCCACCGCCGTCCACGCTCGCTATGCCGAGGCCGTCGCCGCCCTCTCCGACCGTCTCGCCTCTGACAAGTGGTTCCTTGGCTCTCTGTACTTTTTTTTTTTTTTTTTTTTGCATTCCCTCACCTCCTACCAGGAATCCCACCGCCCTCGATGCACTCGTCTTTGCTTACCTCCACACTCTCCTCCACTGCAACGAATCGACGCGTATCCAGGTCGCTCGGCGTCCCAATCTTGTCGCCTGGGAACGCTCCGTCAGGTCACGCGTACAGGCCGCCTTTTGTCTTGCGCCCACTGCTTCCTAGCACTTTGGTATATACACGCGTGGATACCAGACTAGTCAATCCATGTGGCTCTCAACCTTGCCAGTCCCGCTCCCGTTCGCAATGCCGGCCTTGCCTGCGAATCGCTTCCGCAGCGAAACAATCATTTGCATAAACCTGCACCACGTTCAGCGGCCACACCACCACCATGCCATGGTCACGTACCAGAACCAATTGAGACCCTGGAGCATCAGGTTGCTCCCGCCATAGACCATAATGTAAACCAGAGGAAGTTCGGTGTAGACACCATTCAAGGTGACGAAAAAGTCATACGACTGCATGCGCTCAACACCCCAAGATCCAGTGTAGCGCAGAGCAACTTACCATCCTTGCACCCCAGACGAGTCGAACGGCGAAAAAGCTGCCCAACAGGGCAATCCCGTTCACAAACTGCAGGTGAGATCCGGTCCTACCCGTCTTGTCCAAAAACCTGTGCGAAACCGCGTTATCCCATAACAGAGTGCGACTGGCGTAGGAACGCACCAGTTTATATTGAGAAAGATGGTGCTCCTACGACCATGTCAGCGCGACATGACACGCCGGGGAGGAGACGACCTACACTTCCCAGAGTAGAAAACGCACGACGTAATAATGGACAAAGGGTCGCTGTCGGGATAGTGAGAGAAAACGCCGGAGAACAGAGGTTTACGTGCCGTGGCGAGCCCAAAGATGACGAGACAGGCTACGCCTGGGAGGACAGGTGAGCGGTCGCGGACGAGGGATGCGGGAGACGACTTGCCGTGGACCACGAAGCTAACCTCTGAAAAGTGGACGACGGACTCGACTGTGTCCCAAATGAAATAGCTGAGGTGGTGTGAGACCGACGGCGGGATGGTGGGGAAATACGGACCCAACGGCGATTGCCAGCAACAAGGTTGCGTCGGGGTGTGTGCCAAAGATGGGATCGTCGTTGAGAGGTTTGGCAGCAAGACAACGAGAGGCAAGGACGAGTGCGATGAGCGCATGGACGAGAGAGACGAAATGGACGTCCCTGGGGAGGTCTTTTCAGAAAGAATATGCGAGGAAAGGGAAGAAGATACCAATTTCTGCGGGTCCTCTTGTCTGCCTTTGCGTAGGAGCGGGGGAAGAGTGTCCTGGACAGGGCGGGGGAGAGACTGAGCTGGAGCGCAGTGAAGGAGAGCCAGGAGATGACGACGATGTCAGCGAGATCGGGGAGGAGCGCGAGGCCGTGTCTGGCGGCAAAAGGACGGACTGCGTGACGGATGTGGAGACGAAGCTCTGTGATCATGGCGGGAGGACAAGACACGATATGTTCCAAACATGTACATTGCTGCCGGAGGACGATAAAGACGAATAAAGAGTCGAGTATGTAAACCAAGCATGAAAAAGGGAAAGGAAGAGAACAAGGCAGCGTATGAGACGACAGAGGGTGCTACATGCAGCAAAGGGTCCACAGATTTTGTCGGGTGTATGGTAGATAACGAACGTCAAAGGTTGGATGTAGAGATGATGTAGGAGCGGGGGTATGGCCGGACGGCGAGGGTATAGTATGACTAGGCATCACATCACCACGCAATTGCAGCCCGTTTGTGGTGGTGCATATGGATCCTCGCCCTTGCCGACAGGACCCCATACGGACGGAACGAGATGGTCCTTTGTAGTTTTGCAGTAGCGGATCAAGCTGGGAGGGGATGAGCTCGGGATGTGGGACCAAGGGCCGTCTTACCTTGAGCTTGCCTCGCTGACGCGCATGCGGGGTCGAGCGAGGTCTTCGCGGAGACGCTGATTGTGCTCCGTAAGACGACGGAGCTTGAGCTCGGACATGGACTGCTTGTGCGGTCGACTGTTCATCGCTGGCTGACTGGCTGGCTGACTCGACTGGCTGGCTGGCGAACGGACAGACTTGACTTGTGACGAGGCAAAAACCCTTGAAAAATATACCTCGTCGGAGTTTCAATACACACGCCCCTAACCCTAACCATGGACTGGGACGACGAGCACGACGCCTGGATCGCCCTCCTCGACGAGTACGCCCCCTCTCGCGCACGACCGCCGCTGACCACCACACAGCGACGACGACCGCGACCGCGACACGGACAAGTCCCACATCGTCGACCGTCTCGCACCCGCCTTTGCCGCACATCATCGCCAAGGAAAGGTCTACATCAAGCACGCCCTCATCCCCGTCGCAGAGCACACCAAACAACTCCACGATGCCATACGCACCGACTTCTTTCCACGCCGCTCCAATGCACTCGCGATCTTGGACAACGCCGCCCTCCCCTTTGAGAACGCTGTCCGTCGCGATAATCTCGCCGCCAACACCGCATACATCGACACAAAGGCGTGTCCACCCCGTCCTCCCCCGCCATCTGACCTCTTCTGTCTCTGCAGCACGCCCTCGACGCCCTCTTTGCCGACCTCGACGACCTCGCATGCCAGAGCGACGCCCTCTTTCGCTCATTCAAATCGACCATACTCGACCACGGTACACCCCCTTCCCCTCCCCCCGTCGCATCTGACGTCATAAACAGTACAACGTCTCCGACACTGCACCGACCAAATCCCGCCCGACACAGACCGACTCGCGGCCAGCCTCAACAAGAGGGCAAAGCATCTCGGCGCCCAAGACCATGCGAAAGCCAAGGAAAACCTTCTCCGTGGCATCCTTGAAAAGTATTGACAATGTCGCTTCATCACTTGTCGTACCGTAGTTTCTACCCTTGTTTGTTATGTCGTGTGAATCGGTACCGGGTCCCAACTTGTAAAGTCGCCACCATCCCCCCGACGCTCGCGCTCGTTGGTCGCCATAAAAACTATAGTCCAATCCATCGCATACCCCTTCTAGTAGCCAGCATGAGCAGCCGAGGTGGCAGGCAGTCCATGTCCGAGCTGCGATACCGCCGTCTTTTGGAGCATAATCAGCGTCTACGCGAAGACTTGGCAAGACCACGAATCCGCGTCAGCGAAGCAAGCGCAAGGTCTGCACCCTACCCCATCTCCCCTACCCCCCTCCTCACCCCACCCCGCAGTTTAATCAGACATTGTAAAACCACCAGAGACCACCTCGTCCGTACAATTTCCCATCTCCTCCCGCTTCCCTCACCTCCTCCCAGGTTCCGTCCGTATGGGGCCCGGTCCAGAAAGCCGAAGACCCATATGCACCTCAAAGCTCCCGTGGCACAAACTGCTGTAGCATACAATAAGCATCTCCCTCGCACGCAATCATGGTTCCATTCTATTGCTCTATCATGTTATCCTTCGACCTAGAGTCAACGCTCGACTTCTTCTTCATCGGACACGTTCCTCTACAGTTGTTGCACAAACTTTGTTACTTCTCCCTCGCTGAGCGCACCGACAAAGTACTTGATCGGTTTTCCGTCTTTGAACGCCATCACCGTCGGTAGCGTTCGTATCTGCTACACGTGTTTGATCACAATGCATTAACAACAATCTCGGACACTGACGTGATACTTTTGTGCGAGCTCGAGTTCCTTGTCGGTGTCGACAGTGACCAAGTCGAGTGAACGTCCGCTCCCTGTCTTGACAGTGGAGTCCTCTGTAAGCTTTTCTAATATCGGCGAGATCATCTTGCATGGTCCACACCATCTGCACGCCAAGAGTCAGCTTTAGCAACCCGAGAACCCAGTCACAAACTCGGCATAGAAATCGACCAGGACGACTTTGTCGTTGGCATGCTCATTCAGTGCGACTTGGTTGAAAATCTAGGGCAGACGTTCTGGATGCTCTCGTCATACGAACAAGTTCACTCGTACCTTTTGACTCGCGTCCAGATATTGCTTGCGACACCGTCGTGACGAATGAAGTGCGCGCACGTTGGCAAGGTGGGCGTGTCGTTGAGCAAGCGCTTTTGGGTAGTGGAAGGACATGACCGAACAAGTGAAAGTTACTGCTTTCCTAAAAGTCGAGTTCCCCGCCTAGCCGATAAGCCTTTGCTCGTTGAGGCCTGATTTGTTTATTTTTTGCCTTGAATTTCCCGGACTACTAGATTCAAGTCCACTGGAACGAATGCCTTTGCCAATCAAGTCATCAGGGGTTTTCCCGTTGTGGTGCCTTCCTTCACCATGCCTGCTAGTTCCTTACCGCCTCCGAAAAAAAGACAAAAGACAAAGGGCAACGAAAGGATTACCAAGGAACTCGAATCTCGGATAATAGCTGCTGTGGCCAACAACGCATCCTTGAATCCTCTTTCGGACCTCTTGAATGTGGCTCAAGATGCATCAGACGCGGGCGACATGTCAAAGGCAGTCTATAGCTTGTATCGTGCCTTCGTCGTCATCGTATCGAGCAACATACTTGCACCCGGGGGAGGTGATACCGCAAAGGTTGTACGGAAGTGGGTCTGGGAGCGGTTTGATGTCTATGTGAATCTCCTCCTCGGCTTTCTGCAGGACGAAGAGGCCGCGTTGAGGGTGGGCTTCTGGTTTCCTTGCATGATATCCATCTCTCACTTTCTCTCTCAGAAATCCGCTCTGGATATCCTCTTTTCATTGCTGAAGCATCTTTCGACTCTGCTAACTAAATCCAGTCCCAATAACCAACCACAATTCCATTTTTCGCATTTCAAGCACATCGCACGAGCACTCCTCCTCTGTCCTCCTTCCACCCGTCATGGATCGACCGCATCTTTTGCAGGAAAGACGGCCCCAGATGTACGGGATTACTTTGTGGACACTTGGTTCACCGTCCATGATGACATACGGTGGTGTTTTCTTCGGGAAACGACGTACGCATCCAGGTTCAGATCCACAATTTCCTTGTAATTTGTGATCGTTTTCTAGCTTCATACTTTCAAAACATTCGCCCACAGATCATCCTAATCTACCGGAGAATCTGCTATCCTTCATGGAAAAATTGACCACATTTCCGACCGATCCTTCAGAGCTGAACGCGTGGTGGGTAGAAGAACTTGGAAAGAAGCCTTCGAAACCCAAGATCGGCAAAGCGAATGACGTGGATGGAGAAGACGCGGGGTTACGGGACGTAGAGGATGATAACGAACAGGATGATTGGAAAAGGTTTTTTGACGATGAACCGGACGCCAAGCACTCAAAAAAGGGTGTGGGGGTGCAAGGCAGGACTTACCAGCTGACCTTCCACCAATCTCTCCACTCGCTGCAAGCCCATCGCGCTGTATTTACGCGAACGTGGCTCACCTTTCTACCTCACCTCTCTTTTGAGTCGACCAGCACCAACCGGAGTTTCACAACGCGCGCCCTCAATATTATGCACAAGGGCGTTCTTCCACACTTGACCCGGCCTATCCTAGTAATGGATTGGATAAGTGCGTGTGTGGACTTGGGTAAGTAACGTTCGCAGTTTGAGAGGTACGACATGTGTTTATGCTTTAAAAGGTGGGACTGTTGGCTTATTGGCGCTCAACGCCCTATTTGCCTTGATCAAAGAATATAACTTGGGAGTTGTTCCCCATGATCTCTGATATTTATTTGACTCTTTGTCTTTAGAGATTACCCTTTGTTTTATACACGACTCTATGCCTTTCTGGACAGAGATGTTCTCCATGTCAAGCACCGTGCGCGGTTCTTCCGGCTGACCGAGCTCTTTCTGAGCTCAACGTCAGTTTTACTCCTAGCCATTTGAGACCATGGTCCGATTTCGCTGATTTAATCCCTAGTCATTTGCCAGCATCACTTCTTGCATCATTCGTAAAGAGGTTGTCCCGGCTTTCTCTCTCTGGGCCACCTGCTGCGATTATCATGATTATACCATTCACATATAACCTCCTGAAGCGACACCCTGCCCTCATGGCGATGATCCATCGGACCCAAGACATGGATGGCCCCTTTATCGGCAAGTCAACAGCTGTTCTGCGGTATGATTTCCTGACAAGTTGAATAGATCCTTTCTTGCCGGACGAAGTTAATCCAAACACCACAAATGCAATTGATTCGTCGTTGTGGGAGCTTTACTCGCACAAGCAACACTATGACACTGCTGTTTCTACATTGGCACGGATATTCGAAGAGGCGTTCACAAAGCCAGGCTATTCCATGGAAGATTTTCTGGACCATACGTACGGGACGGTAGGTCTACAGCATATTGTGTTGGCACTTGATTAACTGCGCTATGGAATCAGCTCATTGAAGCTGAGACAAAGCGCCATATTAAAAAGGAACCTGCTCTGGCGATGGAGCTTGTCAGAAATCCATTCCCGTTTGTCTCGGACGACGATACTGTCGTACCGGGCAGACTGGACGCAGTGGGCCAGCTGTGGACCTTTGGGTGACATTAGCTACTCGGTAATCGTCTGCAATAGGATAGTCGGATGTAAATATCGACAAACAACTCGACCGATCGCGCTGAAGGTGATGCGCTGGTCTGAGCATTCACCATTATGGATGCGATTCGTGTCTCCAAGGCAAGCGTGTAGACGTCAGGTCATTGGGCCGTGGCTAAGCTTGTGGATTCCTAGGTTGAGAAGGTTCTTTGCGGCAAGTCGGGGAGCGTCCTGTACGGCTCCCTGCACCTGACAGCACACCACCTGATATTTCGTTATGAGGATCCGGCCAAAGAGGAGACGTGGGCAAGTTCTCTGTCGTCTTACCGCCCATCTCCATGTTGATACCAAAGCTAGGTTCCATACCCATTGATCTCGCTCGTCATGCAACTTCCACACACCTTGCTTGGACTGAGTCCAATTACTTTTCATACACGTACATTCGAGACCTTCTCTCTGTCCTTTGGGAGTGATCGCGATGCTATCGACGTATTCGAAAGCGTCAAAGAATTGACCGTATGCTGTAAGTCGCGCTCGTCCCCAAATCGGTATTGTGACAACGAGTCCATAGCCTCTGTCAATCAGCTTTATGCATTCTTTTATTCCCCAAATCCACCGCTAGACTCTGTTGGTGGATGGTCAATATACTCTCCTCGGGAAGAGTTCGGACGGATGGGCGTTGGCACCCGAGCGAAGACATGGCGCTTCACTGACATCAACAAGGATTACCAGGTAATGCATCTTGTTTAGTCACAAGGCAATAACTGACTAGGCACTTTCTAGTTTAGTCCAACCTACCCGTCGCGTCTAGTTGTCCCAACACGAATAAGCGATTCCACACTTCAGTATGCATCGAAATACAGGAGCAAGTGTAGAATACCTGTTCTTACCTATCTGCACTGGGCGAATCACGTAACTACCTTTACTTTGTTCATAGGACAGTATTCACGTCCCGCGCCCAGGCTAGTATAACTCGCTCAAGTCAACCCATGGTCGGAATCAAGCAGAACCGTTCCGTCCAGGACGAAAAGCTCGTGGAGGCTATCTTCCAAACCCATCATTTTCCGGAGTCTCGCACTTCGAGCATCCCTGTTTATGGTGCAACCACCACAAATTTGATTGTAGACGCTCGTCCCACCGCTAATGCTGTTGCAAACACCGCCAGAGGAGCCGGGACAGAAAACATGGAACATTACAAGGACGCAAAGAAGACTTATTCTGGCATCGATCATATCCACGCAATGCGCGAATCGTTAGGCAAGGTTGTAGATGCTCTTCGTGAAGCAGATACCGTGGCTGCTAGCGTGAGTGGATACCTTCCTGGGGAAGCGCAGCAACTAGCTATCTTGGACCGCCAAGCGCTGCGTCGATCCGGCTGGCTCCGTCACATGTCCAATATTATGGAGGCCGTGGTCCTCATCGTCCGGAACATACATATCAACTCGTCTCACGTTCTGATCCATTGTTCCGACGGATGGGACCGGACCTCTCAACTATCCGCTCTCGCTCAACTCTGCTTGGACCCGTATTATCGCACGATTCGTGGCTTCCAGATACTCGTCGAGAAGGATTGGATATCGTTTGGACACCGTTTCATGGATCGATGCGGTCACCTATCATCTGAAAAGTTTTTCACGTCCTTGGCAGAGACAACGAATGGAAATGGCGGTGCTGATGCTGCCCAAGCTTTTCTCGCTTCGGTTCAAAGTCGCTTCGTGTCCCAACATCACATCAAGGAGACGAGTCCTTCATTCCATCAATTTCTCGAATGTGTTCGCCAGTTGCTACGGCAGTTCCCCGAACGATTTGAATTCAATGAGAGCTTTCTACGTACGATCCACCATCATCTGTATTCCTGCCAATTCGGAACGTTTCTATTTAACTGCGAGCGGGAACGCAGATACGGAGAAGATGGAATGGCTCCGTCGGAACGCACTGCAAGCATCTGGGACTTTCTGAACTCGTCCCCACAGTTGGAAAAGCACAAGAATCTCTCGTATGACAGTTCATTGGATGATCCTGCGCGCAAAGATCGCAAAGTAGACATGGGAGTTCTGTTCCCTAATCCCAAAGACGTTCGCTTTTGGTTTGAACTTTATGGTCGCACCGATGAGGAGATGAATGGGAGAGTCGTCATCTCCCAAGTCAGAGACGAATCCGGAATCCCCGCTTCTGTCGAGGGTCCTGACGACGACGCTGCTAGCTCACGTGGAGAAGTCCAACCACCACTGCCACCCTTTGATCCCCCCTCAATGGTACTTTCATCACCTCCATCATTGTCGTCCTCTAGAGCTGCCACCACCGATGGCTTGTCTTCCAGCTTTCAGGGGCTATGGTCGTCATTGCCCGATCTACCCCAGAGAGTTGCCGAGGGTTTCACAAGCGCGGGTGCTCCAACGTCCCCGATGGCCTCTTGGCCCCTAGCACAACCGAGTTCTCCGAGCAGCAATTCATCGTCCCACGGTCGCGCACGGCACTTGAATACTTCGGATTTCTTCTCTAGCAGTGGAGTGAAGTCTGTTTGGGGGAAGTTGTCGTCGAATGCCACCGCTGCATTCTCAGCAGTGCAAGAAGCGTATGACGGAGTTGCGAAGGACTTGAAGGTTCCCTCGAGAGGACTTGGAGATGAAGAAGCTGTCGGAAAGACATCTGAGCTTCGACCCCGCGATGTTGGGTCTGGGCAATCTTTGTCAACCGTCTCCGGATCGTCGTATAACCCTTGGGACAGCGTGAAGTTGCAGAAGACATCTATACCAGCATTTCCGACTGACAATCCATGGAATACTACGCGTGCACATTCCCAAAGACAACCAAGGGATGTGGTGGATTCAGCACTACTTGCTGCAGACCCGGCGGTCACCCACATACTGTACGAAGAAAAGGCAACTGGTCTCCCTCGTGCCGTAAACCAGAGTCCAGTGCCTCTGAGCGATGAGAGGAAGATCGAGCAGGAGCAGAAGTCGCCTGTTAGTACGGATCCCCTCGGGGTAGCATTGTTGTAATCTTTCGTTGGGCTGTAGGTTAAGATGGTAATAGGTTCATCGGCAATTATGTGTCGATGTTCTATTGTTGTGCTGGCCATGTGAGAAGATGGCTAACGTGATACCACATGGTGTCTGGTCGTTTACATAGATTTTACGAGAGATACCGGTCGAGTCCGAGTGCTGTGATGACTCTCCGTACTACGCGCGTAGTTATTTTCTCACATGGCCAAGTTTGATGAAACAACAATACTTAAATTTAGAGATTCGCATCCCTAGTTCTGTTCCCAGTCCTGACCGTAAAACTGCGTGCAGACTCGTCGTACCAGCAAGGGAAGGCTCAATTTGGTGCTCAATCCGATACGTCTCGTCCCGGCAAGTCACCGATTTGCCGAGACGGAGTTGACATTTTTGGCGCGAGCAGAGTTACGGCCGTTTTAATGGCGTGATGGATTATCTAATCCATCACGCCTTTTAACGGGCCAAACATTTTTCGAACACCAACGTTCCTTGTTTCTTTCTTTCCACCATCGCTCCCAATGACTCCCAACGGTAGTGCACGCCCGTCTCTTGCCCCAGGACACTTCCTCTTTACATCCGAGTCCGTTGGTGAAGGCCACCCTGGTGAGTTCTCTGCGACGTTCTAATGGTTCACTCTTGACGTTTTTCAGACAAGATCTGTGATCAGGTTTCCGATGCCATCGTGAGTATTTCATATCGTATTGGAGTCGTTTTCTTATTCGACGTTCAGCTCGATGCCTGTCTTGCGGAAGATCCCTGGTCAAAGGTCGCTTGTGAGACAGCCTCCAAGACTGGCATGATCATGGTGTTTGGTGAGATCACGACCAAGGCGCAGATCGACTACCAGAAAGTCATTCGCAATACCATCAAGGAAATCGGTTACGATGACTCGTCCAAAGGCTTTGATTACAAGACGTGTAACATCCTTGTGGCAATCGAACAACAGTCTCCTGATATCGCCCAGGGTCTCGATCATGGCTCCTTGGAGGAACATGGTGCCGGTGACCAGGGCATCATGTTCGGCTACGCTACTGATGAGACTGAGGAGTACATGCCCTTGACGATCACGCTTGCCCACAAGCTCAATGCAGCGATGGCTGCTGCTCGTCGCAGTGGAAAACTGTCCTGGCTGCGACCTGACTCCAAAACCCAAGTGACGGTCGAGTACAAGAACGATGGTGGTGCCATGATCCCCATCCGAGTTGACACCATTGTCATCTCAGTCCAGCATGCAGAGGAGGTTACAACAGCGGAACTTCGGAAAGAAGTTTTGGACAAGATCATCAAGGGGGTGATTCCTGCCAACCTACTCGATGACAACACCGTCTACCATGTATGCATTGCATCGTCCTCATGATATCTTAATATTTACAACGACATCAGATTCAGCCTTCGGGTCGCTTCGTTATCGGAGGTCCTCAGGGTGATGCTGGATTGACCGGTCGTAAAATCATCGTAGACACGTACGGCGGCTGGGGAGCTCACGGTGGTGGTGCTTTCTCTGGTAAAGACTTCTCGAAGGTTGATCGCTCTGCTGCCTACACGGCTCGCTGGATTGGTACGTGACCTTTGTTTCTTGAACGTGCTTGATGCTAGTAACTATTTTAGCCAAATCCCTTGTTGCTGCCGGTCTCGCTCGCCGTGTGCTTGTACAGCTCTCGTATGCTATCGGTGTCGCTGAGCCCTTGTCTATTTACGTGGACACTTATGGCACTGGTAAGAAGTCGAATGACGAGCTGGTTGCAATTGTCCGCAAGAATTGGGACCTCCGACCTGGTGTCATGGGTGAGTTTGATCTTGCCTTGTCGTTCAGTCTTGTAACGATGTGATGCGCACAGTCCGCGAGCTTGGACTGCAGAAGCCTGTATACCTGCGCACTGCATCGTACGGTCATTTTGGCAACCCCGACTACAGTTGGGAGAAGCCCAAGAAGCTTGTTCTTTGATCGTGTTTCACTGTCACTCAGTATTTATTCCTCCTGGCATCAGAAGTTCATCCTTCTGCTCACTGTTGCAACATCACGCCTGTAGACCACATACTTTCCCACTTCTCGCTATCTTGCGCATTGACGATCTACTACCCGGGCTGCAGCCCACCATTTACTACACGCCAAAGACATGCGTATAACCCATATATCCCTATCGTAGTATTGAAGAATACAAGCCGCGTTCAACCGCGTATTACAACATGATTGGATGTTTTGTGATCAGCGCGTTTCCACGGCTATCGGGTACGGTCGGATACGAAATGATTGGAAGTTGGCGAGCAAGACATGTATGGACTGCGGGGAGGAGCGGTTCGTACAAATTGATTATTTACTTTATCCGGGTCCGGTCATCACCGCGGCAACTTTTACTACAAGAAAAAAAATGCAGACCCAGGTGTCGGTTTAATCCACACGTCCATCGACCTCTTCTTTCCAACCTCGCCAGTGCGTTTCATTCCAAGCAGTCAGTTTTACAAATTAATCGACTCGCAGTGTGCGGCATTTTGGGCCTGCTGTTGCACGACCCCACCATCGATGCGGCTGCCGAGGTATGCGAAGGCCTTTCTTTGTTACAGCACCGCGGCCAGGATGCATGTGGCATCGTCACCTGTGGCCCGAAAGGTCGTCTGTACCAGTGCAAGGCAAACGGAATGGTCCGGGATGTATTCGATGACAAGGCTGTTACAAGGTTGATTGGCGGTATGGGCGTCGGGCACGGTGAGGTCTCCCTATAAATGGTAGTTCACATCTAATCTTAGTATTTCTTCAAGTACGATACCCAACAGCTGGCAGTTCCAACCACGCAGAAGCTCAACCCTTCTATGTTAACTCGCCCTATGGTATTGTACTCGCGCATGTATGTTTTGCGATGGTCACAAAGACCCGTCCTCATCCCGCGTTGTTTTGCAGAATGGAAATCTTATCAACAGTACAACTTTATTGCAATACATGGATGCTACGGCACATCGGCATATAAATACATCCTCCGACTCTGAACTACTCTTGAACACCTTTGCAGACAACCTTCAACAGACGGGCAAGTTTCGCATAAACGAAGAGGACATTTTCACCGCCATCGGAGGCCTGATGAAGCAGTGCAGGGGAGCGTATGCTTGTGTTGCAATGATCGCCGGGTTCGGAATCATTGCCTTTAGAGACCCGAATGGGATCAGGCCTGTTGGATTGGCGTCTCGGAAAGCCGCCACCGGAAAGGATTGGCTATTCGCAAGCGAGAGCATCGTGGCTGATGCGGGTGGATTTAGTGATTGGCAAGATGTTAAACCTGGTGCGCCTGCGAATCCCCCGCTGTCATCTTTACATAGCGATCCCTTCATAGGCGAAGCTGTTATCGTTACTCGCTTGGGAGTTTCACGACGTAATGTTGGCGTACCGGCAACATTTGCACCTGACATCTTTGAGTTTGTTTATTTTGCTCGACCTGATTCCGTATTGGATGGCGTGAGCGTCTACCGGAGCCGGATGGCCATGGGTGATGCACTCGCAGAGGAGGTCAGCAAGGTTTTGTTAGAGAAGAACTTCACCGTAGACGTCGTCATTCCGGTCAGTTCGCCATCCCATCCATTCGAGCAACCTTACTTACCATACGATGGGTACCGTCAGGTACCTGATACGTCGCGTGTTGCTGCCTTGAACTTGGCTCAGAAGCTTCGACTTCCTTACCGAGAGGGATTTATCAAGAACCGATATGTTGGCAGAACCTTCATCATGCCGGGACAGCAAATGAGGTACATCCGCATTCTTTACTGAATCATCCACACTGATGCCATCCAGGAGAAAAAACGTGAGGAAAAAGCTCAACGCCATGGCTCTCGAGTTTGCCGACAAAAATGTCCTACTAGTTGACGGTACATCCTATTATGATTGGACTCACGCTACACAGCGATGACGTGTCTCTTCCAGATTCAATAGTGCGAGGTACGACCTCCAAGGAAATCATCCAGATGGCTAAAGATGTTGGCGCGAAGAGAGTCATCGTCGCGAGTTGTGCTCCCCCTATACGGTTGGCCTTGTCATCTCTGCTACACCGTCGTCTGTGTTTTAATCTGCTGCATGCAGGCATTCCAACGTATATGGCATCGACATGCCCGCGCGCTCAGAACTTGTTGCATACGGTCGGACAACCGAAGAAATCGCCGAGGTCATCGGTGCAGATCTCGTCATCTTTCAGAAGCTCCCAGACTTGATCGCCTCTGTCCGCCAATTCAACCCGTCAATTGAAACCTTTGACTGTTCGGTCTTTACAGGCGAGTATGTTACAGGGGGGGTTGATGAAAGATACTTGTCCTACGTCGAGTCACTGAGAGCTGACCGTGTCAAGAACACAACAGCCCCTACCGGCCTTAAAAGCGTCGAAGCAAAGGGATTGAATGGTTATGATGGCCGACGCGCGATAGATTCGAATGACATTGCGAACGGGGCAGATGGCACTGTTGGCCTGCACAACACTTGGAATATCAGTTGATGGCCATAGAGTAGTTGACACATGTATGCTCTCCAAGTGATGACTACGAAATTTAATTTGCCTAAACGCAATCACAAACATACCGAACATACAAAGAAATATCATAGCTAGGGATGCATGGATCTATGGTGCTACAGAGAATACAAGAAAAAAGTCCGGCGCTTGCTCATTGATGGTAGATGTTCGTGATGACGCCACCAATGCGCCGGGGGATGTGCAAACCATGTCTACCGACGCGTCACCGGGTAGGTACGCCGCGATTATTATTTCCTCCTTGAGAAGGGAGCTGTGAAAAGGCGCGGTGCTTCGGCATGAATATGGATGCCGTGGGGTCCCTCTTTTGCGCTGGTGGCTTGGAGGAGCGAGGTTCGGTAGCTTGCGATGGAGGATGAGCAGGGGGTGGTAAGTGCAGCGGTGAAGGAATGTCTTTCTGGGAAGTAGGGTCTATCGGATTTGTAGATTTCAGAGTGCGATGGGGTGTCGTTCGAGGCATCAATGTCGCGGGGCGACCGGCAGATGCGCTTGTGACGGACATTTGGCTAAGTTTTATCGGCGAAGTTCCGGGCGAGCTCGCGTTGGTGGGGCGGTATACGTCGGGGGGTATTTTCGGGGGTAATCGAGGTGTATACAAACACCTTCGAAGCTTTGTCGCTTCGTTCTTGGTCTTCTGAAATAGCGACTTTGGCTGGCTGGACGTAGCCCCTGGAAGGAGTGTGAGTGGCGGAAAACCAGACAAGGCGACACCTACATGCGCGTACACGCTTGGCGGGTGGTAATTTGTCGGTCAATTTGACCTCTCGTTCTCTCTTGCGTTCTGCAGCTTCCATGCGCTGATTTCTGAGTCTTGATGCGACCTCTTCGAGCCGGTGTTCCTCTGCCTCGCGTAGAAGCTGTGTGTGAACATGAGAAAGGGCACAGGATATTCTTGTATAGAGGTAGGGGCGTACGAAATATTGATCGCGCCAGGAATCGGGCTGCGCGCCGAGGTGACTGCGTGCGACTTGTTCGGCAAGTAGTGGATAGGACTTGAAGCAGAGTCGCTCCCAGAGATCTGATGGCGTTGAGCCAGAGACGAACTTGGCACAATGGCGACGTACCCGAGGTATCTTGTTCGAGATACTGGAAGGAAGATGAGAGGGGGCAGTGCAGACATGCAGAAGGACTGACGGGGGAGGATTGTTCCAAGCGGAGCAGGGTATCTGCAGAGCAGCACTCGAGGACTGGTTTTATGACATCGTACCGTACATCATCACCGAGACAAGTTATGGCTAGTGGGTATGTACTATGAGTGTTCGGGAAAGGCCATGGTAATAACAAACATACCGTCTGCATGGGCTGAGAGGACTGTAGCGAATGAGAAATGACCGACGAGAAACAAGCTGGCTTACCGCGCTGACAATAGGACACGAGCGAGGGGACTCGACGAAAAGCTGGATCAGACTCGGAGGCCATGACGGTCAAGCGCTACGATCACACATGCCAAATAAAGAATATAGACGTGCAGTGCTACTCCTCCTCCTCCTCCTCCTCCTCCCCCTCCTCATATGCCCGCTCCTGTGCGTTCATCGCCCCCACCACGTCATCAGATTGTCCATTTTGTACCGATAATCGCTGTCCTGCTCGCCCGTATCATCGCATCAGTGCCAAAATTCCCACTCTCTCACTCACTGATCAGCGTGTGGATCGCCTCCTGCGTCTTTCTCTCCAGCCTTGCAACCTTCTTCTCCGTCTCCCTCTTGAGATCCCAGTTCGCCCGTTTCGGTGCAATATTGAACACGTCCTGCGAGCGTTCAGCTGCGCACCCCCTTGGTGTGTTCGTTACCCACTAGCTCCTGCGCTCGCCGCTGTTCATCTTCTGCAATGATCCTCTCCGCCGCGCCTTCCACGTCCTTTTCGACAGTCTCTTGAGCCAATCCCCCATTTTGCGTGTGCTTTCTCAGCGTCCGTGTTTCTGGATCAAAGTTCCGGTTCAGTAGTATAGATCCACTGCACATCGCGTCTCAGCAACCCTCGTCGCAAAGCAATGTGCCACGCACCCATTGTCACTGTCCGCGCGTCCGTCCTTTCGGTTTCTGAGTGCAACCAGCCTTGCCTTGCGCGCCTCCGACGCCTCTTGCAGAGACATGGCCAAGCTGACTAAGCGACCTTGACCTGGAATGCTTCCGATATGGCGCAAAGTCGTCCTAGTGCCATCTCGCAGCTTCTCCGTATCCTCATCTCTACCAAAGGCCATTGACACGTCCGAATTTTCGTGCGACGCCATCAGGTATCTCTTTCTTCTTACGAATCGTTTGGATTTCCGATGAGGTTTCATGTAGGAACTTTTCCATCATCGCCCACATTGGTATTTATTATTTCTATCCGTAGTTCGTGTATACTCACACGTACCACAGATCATGGAAAATCTACCTTGGCCGATCGGTCAGTTTCATTTGTCGTGTCGTGTCCATGTTGGCCTTACCTTTTTCCTCAGTTTGTTAGAGGTGCACTCGCGCGCTGTTCTCTCCCTGCCATTCTACCGACACTCGTTCAGCTCACAGGAACTATCCCCAAAAAGGCCATTGGTTCAAACCGGCAAGTCCTAGACAAACTCAAAGTCGAACGGGAACGCGGAATTACCGGTGAGATGCCTCACAGCGGAAAGCCAAGTTCGCTCATGCAAGTCTAGTCAAGGCCCAGACAGCAAGGTGGGTTATTCCCTTGTCTCACCCAGCGGCCTCACCGCTTTTTCTCAGTATGGTGCATACAATTAATGTAAAGAGATACCTCCTCAACCTAATCGATACCCCCGTGAGTCTTGTTAAACGGCAACCGAGGCTTGGCCTGATCTTTTCCCAGGGTCATGTCGACTTTTCGTGGGAAGTTTCCCGTTCTCTGGCAGCTTGCCAAGGCGCACTTTTACTGGTGGACGCCACGCAGGGAGTTCAGGCGCAATCCATCTCCGTATTTAACATTGCCAAGGAAAGAGGCCTGGCAATCATTCCTGTCCTCAACAAGGTTCGCAACTTTGATTTCGGCACCCCATCCAGCCCAACCAATGTCAGCGCAGATAGATATGCCCGCGTCACAGCCCGAACGCGTCATCTTGCAATTGCAATCCACTCTTGGCGTAGATCCTGCCGATGTATTGCAGATTTCAGCTAAAACTGGTCAAGGTGTGGGGACAGTGCTCAGCGCGATCGTTGAACGAGTACCACCTCCATCCGCATCCGCACAGGAGCCTTTAAAGGCCTTGCTATTTGACTCTTAGTGAGTACTAGATCGCTTTCCTCCCCTTACTCCTCTCATAATGCCAATAGTTATGATCAATATCGAGGCGTCATCTCACTCGTGAGCCTCCAGGATGGTGTAATTCGAAAAGGTACCTGCAGCTTGACATACACTTGGAAAATTATTTTCAATTTGCTCCGTATGGTGATAGGTGATAGAATTGTGTCTTGTCATACTCGAAAGAAGTATGAAGTGCAGGAAGTTGGCGTCATGTACCCAGAAGAACTTCCTACTGCGAGCCTGCGACCTGGACAAGTCGGTTACGTGGCTTGCAACATGAAGGAATCGTCGGAAGGTCAGGGGGCTATTCCTTTTCCCCCGGAATTCCCACTCAGTTTGTCATCTAGCTCATGTCGGAGATACTCTCTATCGTGTTGGTACATCAGTGAAACCCATGCCGGGTTTTCGACCTGCAAAGGCCATGGTAAGATCCCTTGATTTCTGTAGTCCAATTCTCAGTGTCTTCAGGTCTATGCCGGTGTTTTTCCCGTGGACACGAACGACTTTATCAAACTCGAAGAGTCTGTCAAACGTGTACGTGGTTATCTCTTACATCTTTCGCTCTGCCTCTCAGAAAGTGAATGTCCAGCTGACACTGACTGACCGAAGTGTCTCGGTACAACGCGAATCTTCCTCCGCATTAGGGCAAGGTTGCCGTCTTGGGTTCCTCGGGACTTTGCACATGGACGTCTTCCGTCAGCGTCTGGAGGACGAGTACGACGCAAACATCATTGTTACCGCTCCAACCGTACCTTACAAAGGTGATCTGCTCTGCCATCACAGCATGTGATCGCTAAGAATGAGTGTTGCAGTTGTTTATAAAGACAAGACCGTCATCGTCAGCAATCCTACGGAGTTTCCGGACCTCTCAGACTCTTCATTGGGCGTCAAAGAGGTCCATGAACCTGTGGTCAAGGCGACGATCATTGTTCCTGAAGGTTTTCCAGATTCAACCCGCGTCTCCCCCGATTCTGAGACCTTCATCAGATTACCTTGGCGAGATGATGGAGTTATGCTTTGCGCACCGGGCGGAAGACTTAGATCATCGTTATTTAGATGCTGAGGCGACCAAATCTGCTCGCATCATCCTGACATGCACAGTTCCCTTGAGTGAGATCGTTACTAATTTTTTCGATAAACTCAAGAGCAAGAGTTCCGGGTACGCAAGCTTCGAGTATGTAACGCCTGCCTTTTCCGCTTTCCAGGCCGCCACCAACTGACGGTGCACAGCTACGAGGATGCCGGGTACAGACGAAGTGATTTATCAAAGGTGGGGACAGACCAATTATTATGACTTTCACTTGATTCGTCTCAAACTAGATGGTCTTTCTCCTAAATGGAAAATCGGTGGATGCCCTTGCATTGATTGTGCACCGATCTGCGCAGCAAGGTGTCGGAAAGGCGTGGGTCAAGAAGTTGCGTGAGTGGCCGTGTTAATCTTTATTTAGTTCACCATGGTATCTATCACCCCCAGATACGGTTATTCCTCGTCAACTGTTTGAGGTACCGATCCAGGCCGCTATTGGGAAAAAGATCGTCGCCCGCGAAACATTGAAAGCGCTGCGCGCCGACGTCACGGCGGGTTTGTATGGAGGTATGCATTAATTCGGAGGGCCTAATTACCCAACTTAACTACTGGCCCACAGGCCATTATGAACGCAAGATGAAACACCTCGAGAATCAAAAGGAGAGTAAACGTCGGATGAAGCGGATCGGCACTGTGGACCTACCACAAGAAGCCTTTTTTGATCTTTTGAGCACCAAGGCAAAGTAGTCGCACAACGATTGGCCAACATTCCAAAGAACGCATCTTGCTATTCTGCTAAAGCTCATAGTCCTCGTCATCGTAAGCCTCCTTTATTAGCCGATAAACTGACGACGGCGGATGATCGCCACTGTGGAGATCCAGATAGTCGACGGAAGCAGGCATGACGCATAAAAAGACTCACTCGTTTGTGACATACGCATCAATCATCTCTGGTCGCACATAATCGTAAAATGGATTCATGACATCCACTTTATCCACCAGATCGCCTTCTTCAAATCCAAGGACACTACTGGGATCTCCGAAATCAAGTGCACCGTATTCGTGATATAAGTTCCATTGGGGGGTAAGCTTGAATTGTCCCGCACAAACGACAACCGGCGTGCTGTGTGCGCGAGCAGCCGTAGCGACCAGAAGAGATCCCGTAATGGCGAACATGCCGCCGTTGGCAAGGATTGCATGCGCGCCAAGGATGACCTTGTTTATTCGTGACATGAGGGCATATATCGAAGAATCGGGAACGAGAACTGTGGATATGCCTGCCGAAGAGAGTGATTCGGCCATCTCGTGGCCACTGTATCTGCCGACCACCAGAAAGGGATGGAATTTGCACCGCAACAAAAGAAGGGAGGCACTGACGATGGAGCAGTTTCGGCGACGATGACCGTGTATTTTCGATAAGGAGCGGCAGATTTCAAAAACGCCGCTACCGTACTTGACTTGCCTATTGTGAGGATGATCTCACTGGAGACACGCTATTTGAACCCAACACACATCGAAAAGGCCACAGAGCGACGACATACTCGGAGTGTATGTGATCTTTTGCATTCTTGGATACGTTATCATACACGGTTTCGAGCTCATCAAAGACATCTTGTATAGCCTCCATTAGCACGGGTTTTAGTGTTCGAGAAAATGCATCAGGGTCGTCAGCGTTGTTTTCTTTCAAGGTACCCCGCGCGTCATGAGAGACCTTTTGGGGAGTTGCCTGCTTGCGAGGCTGTCCTTGGGAGACAAACTTCGCAATCGAGAACGTAGGTTTTGAGGTGGGCGGGGTTACAGCCCCTCGGGACGCCGTCTGATATTCTTCTCGGATGTGGTGCAATACTTTACGAACTGTATTTCCTACTGTGTACTCTGGCAGAGAAAACAGGGTCAACTTTCGATCTAACATATGCACAGGGCAGTCTACCACCTTTAGGCTGGGCGTCCACTAATTTTCGCCCCACGATGCGGATTACTTCCACCAGCTGATCGATGTTCGAAAAACGAGCCTTGGAGACGACCTGGCGGAGGACGAGGATTGTTTCTAACGCTGTTTCTCGGGATCCGACGACCTGACTATGGAGCAAGATGAACTCGTCTCCGTACAGGAGGGTTTGACTGACCGTCTACGAAGTTTAGCCGCAAGATTTTCGACGACCCTCTGACTTTCTGCGGCTGAAGGTTCTGTAGCCATTGTTGGGAAATAACAAGTTAGTAGGTAGTACTAATGGTGGTCGAGTCATCCCGACTGCCAGATTTCCATACAAGGACCAACACACCCTATGTCGGAGCCCGAATAGATCTTGTCATGGAACCTTTACAACCCTCGGACGAGGCCAGGGTGCTCGTCATATATACCGGCGGAACAATTGGCATGCTCCTCAGCCCGCAAGGATACGTACCAGAACCCTTCTTCCTCACTGAGACACTCAAAAGTCAGAAGCGCTTCCACGATCCTCTCCAAGATTCCCTCTTTTCAAATGCAGCCTCGGTCAAAGGCTATAGAGAATGGTCGACAAGTGGTAGATCCAGCCCATGCGCAACGGACACTCCTCTCAATTCCACCGCCTCGCACCCTACACTATGTGTCAAGTCGTCACGCCCTATCGGCAGAGCACGGAAACTCGCTCCGGACGCAGGCAGCGTGACGATAGATGATATTCGATGCGAAAAGATTTCAAATGTCATTTATCAAGCAAGGCTTCCTTGCCTGGTCACTCCCAGAACCGCTGCATCCGGCTTTAGTGGGGGGAAACGCATTCGTTACGCTGTTCTCGAGGTATGTAATAAGGTCGATCCGACGATGCGATGGCAAACAAGGACGTTAGTGGGACCCTTTAATGGATAGCAGTAATATTGGGATGGACGGTATATACCTTTCTGCGAGACGTACTTCCTCCCTGACTTCTTGTAGACTGGATCCGCATTGCGACGGAAATAGAGCTCAATTACATGGATTTCGATGCATTCGTGGTACTGCATGGAACAGACACAATGTCTTATTCATCCAGTGCGCTGAGCTTCTTGCTCGAAGACCTTGGAAAAACAGTTGTCAGTCTCCTGTCTGCAAAAGTCCCCAGGAAATCCATTTCTACTCGTCATAGATTCTAACCGGCGCGCAAATACCCCTATCTCAGCTTCGAAACGATGCCGTAGATAATCTCCTTGGGGCATTAACTATCGCGGGACATTATATTATACCAGGTACTCTTTAGGTTGTTCGGGAAAAGGAGTGTATGCTCACTATTCCCAGAGTGTAGCCTATACTTCAACCACACTCTATATCGCGGGAATCGAGTCTTGAAAGTCTCTTCGTATGACTTGAATGCCTTTCACAGTCCAAACTTTCCTCCTCTAGTCAATGGTCTCTCCAGCTTCTGTTGATCTATACTCTTTGCTGATACTTTTCGTTCCTTCCTATAGTTGGGATCGATATCGTGGTGAACTGGAATGAAGTGTTAAGGCAAACAAACTTGCGTCGCTTCAAAGCTCATAAAAGTTGCTTGAATATCTTTCATCGTGTGCTTTGCTGATTCATCTGCCATCTGCAGAAATGAGCCCCTACGTCGGTACGTGATCAAACCAGCTTACTGGCTTCATTCCTCATCACATTGAAGCCACTCTCCGCCTGTTTCCCGGAATGAGTGAGGCCACTATTCGTGCATTTCTATCTCCGCCGACCCGTGGTATCGTGCTCGAGACCTTTGGCGCTGGGAATGCACCGCAAAGGCCTGATCTAATGACGGCGCTCAAGCAAGCATGTGACTCAGGCATCGTCATTGTCGCGATAACGCAGTGTTTGAAGGGTTGCGTATCCGACGCATACGAGACTGGTAGAACCCTCCAGAAAGTGGGCGTTATTCCGGGTGGGGATATGACACCAGAGGTAACACGATCCGCAAACTTTATTTGTATTGTAGTGCTGATCTTGATAAATAGTGCGCCCTTGCAAAACTTGCTTACCTCTTATCCAAGCCCGAACTCGATGTCAATCAAGTTAGAGAACTGATCAGCCTGCCATTGCGCGGTGAACTCACTCGTCCCCCACTCCCCCCGCCGACCCGACCACCGACGACTGCACCGGACTCGCCGAGCATGCAGGCGCTTTTAACACAATTCGTACGACTTTCTAATCCAAGTTCAGCGCACCAAATACCAAATACTACTTTCTCTGCATCCGTTGAGAATGGTGTTCAGGATGCTGCTGCGTCGTGGTCCAGCACTGTCAGCGAGACAGCATCGATCGAAGCGGCCCTTCTTCCCTTGCTTGTACACCTTGCCGCTGCTCGCAATGACGTAGAGAGCTTAAATTTTTCAATGGCTAATGCAACAACATGGGAGGCACAAAGCGCAGCGACGGCAGCTATTCCAGGTGGTGTTGTAAACTGCCCTGAAGCTGGCTTTGGTCGTTCTCCTCTGCACGTGGCGGCACTTCACGGGAACACTGACAGTGTTACTTGGTTGTTGAAATCTGGCGCACTCGTACATCTCAGAGACGTTCTTGGGCACACTCCCTTATATTACGTCAGTGCATTCTCCGCCGTTACTCGCATTTGCAGAACTGACTTAATACATTGTAGGCGGCTCGCCAAGGGCATAAGGATATCGTAGATATACTTATGAGTGCTGGTGCCAACCTTGGAGGCCTGGAGTGTGAAGCCGGATATGCTGAGCTGTCTTTGAAAAATGCACTCAATTCTGGAGACCAAAATGCCATCGAGGTTTGGGAAGAGGCAGGGATGAGAGTTCATTGCTAAATGTGAATTCTCATCAATACATGGGAGGGTATACGAATAAACTATGGTGAACAATGGCGTTGCGTTACTGGTGCGACAAACGATCCCCAATCTCCATTCCCTCTGTATCTGATCCAGAATCAGATGCAGCGTCTCTTATCTTTTCATGCAGGGATTTGAGGAACAATCCCTGTTGCGCACAAGGAAATGTGAACGAATCTCCTATATACTCCAGCCTCGTGACAAAGGCACTAGGTTCCTTGTCGAGATGTAAGGGAGTGTATTTGATGCGGCGATGTATAAAATCATCTTCGGATGCGGGCTCGCCATTTGGACCTCCGAAGCCATTGAATATACGCATGGTAAAGACAACACCTATTGGCAGATGTCACGTTAATGAGCGGTGGTGCAGCGCAGAGCACCCGAAAACCAACTTTTTTCGCCTATGCGTTCTCCTTCAACGTTGTCCGCTTCACGGGTCATCTCGTAATATGTGTATATGCAGTGAAATATGACATCAGGCTCTTCCGAGTCTGACGTGTGTTCAAACTTGACATTCGTAACCAACAGGTTGGACATGTCTTCGTAGAACTTGATCACTTCAGTCATCTTTGGGTCATCCATGCCGAACGGTCGCTTAGTATGTGAATGCAAGTTCGGAGTGCCCTTGGGCGCAGCTCGGGCAAGTAGTTCTTTTGATTTCTCAACCTCGGCATCGCGCTCACGGATAGCATCCTGGACTAATGTGTCGCGTAGGCATTTGGATCGAAAAAGAATGGAATTGTGCCGACCTAATTGTTCTAGTTCTGCAATACGTTTTGCCTTTTCATCGATTACAGTGTCCTTTTCCTTGATAACTTCTTGAAGGTGTGATACGTCTTGCTCTGCTGCACGTTTTTCTTCATCGGCTGCTTCTCTTGTTAGGAAGTGAAGTGCGACTGCCTGACCCGTGCGAGAGAGTGGCTCCACCCGTGCTAGCTGGGAAGTAAGTTCCTTGATCAAAGCATCCTGCGCTACGGCCAATCATTAGGTGTGACAGATGATTAGGCGCTAACATACTTTTAGCACGTTCATCGTACTGTATCTGCAGTTGCTCGAGAACTTGCTCGGGCTCCGTCTTGCGTACCTGAAAAAGCTCTTCCAACTGTTTCGCCAACGCATCTCGCTGAGCCTCGAACTGTAATCTATGTTATTAGACTCGAAACAAAAGGTGCAAGACAAGAGTGTACATCTTTGGCTTTCTGTTTCCACCGGTCCAACTCTTTTTGGGCTTGTGGCTCGGAAGAGTAGATGTTGGTCGTTCCTACTACGGTAGTTTCCTGGGCAATGAATTCGCGTTCCGGTTGGTCGACTTCCATCGCGCTATCGGAGATTGCGTGCCTTTTGGTCGAAGTCGGCTTTTCTTGGACTTTCTGGTCCTGGACAATTGTTCCCTTGGAACGATGTTTGAAGTTTGGTCCTTGCTTTGCGACCGGAACATCTATTCCGACGTCATGATCAGAGCCTGGATGGATGGCTTGCACGCGTTTCGAAGAGGGCTTCTCGTTGGTCGGCTGCGGGGAGCTGGCTTTTGTTTTCCTGCGGTGCTGCACGCGAGGCTTGGTGGGATTATATGGACGCGTGTCTGGGGGCTGCTCCCAATTGTCTGCGAGAGGGCTGGCTTAGATGAATGTCTCGCAGTGGGTAAAAGACGTGAACGTCCTCACTCATCTCGTCTTCCGAAGACATGACGGGTCGCGATCAAGTCACTTCCATTTCCGGCATGCCTACTAGTTATCCAATGAATACAGGATAGCGTCTTTTGCTCTACACGAATGGACAAAGGGAGCGACCCGTGTCACATAGCGGTGCGGCAGTTCGACAGCATCAGATCGAAATGAACACGCTAGCGGCGTGACGACCGGATCAACAAGGGGAAAAAAAGGCGGTACTACGGCCGACCTGATCCTCGTTCTCATTATCATGTCCTCCATCGAAGATGACTACAAGGCAGAGCGCGACGCTCTCATCATGGCCGACAGAGCGCTTCGTGGCGATCACATTCGCCCACACACCATCTGGGAGAGCGAGGCGGACCAGATCGTCCGTCGTGTCCGCGCCAGCGATGCTGAATTCGTGTGGAGCGTGCAGCAGGACGACGTCCCACATCCGTTTCCTGGAATGGAATTTCTCACTGGTCCGTTCAGAGGCTCTCGACTGCACATTCTGGACTGACAAAATACCAGGCAAGCACATCATCCAGAAGACAAAGCTCTTTCGAATCGTCTCCAAGGTTTATCCCCTCCACTTCAGTTATCCCACTTGGACCACCCATTCATTCCCCAGATGCCAAAAGGAGCCCTCCTTCATGCTCACCTTGATTTGACCGTTGGGGCAAGAACCCTGCTTGACATTGCATTACACCACCCAGCTATTCACATTTCCTCTCCAGAGTTGGTCACCTCAGCCAACATGGCATTCGTCCAGCCAAACTTGAAACCAATACCGATTCATCTCAATCCGACCACCGGCGTGTCGTCACTTACAGATCCGGCGTATCACCCCGGCACTTGGGTACCTCTTACAACCGCCCGCGAAACATTTGATGCGACCTTGGGAGGATCCGATGGGTTTGATCGATGGATCATCAGCAAGATGTCTATCAATCCTAGTGATGCGTACATCACTCACAACAACAATATCAGGGTGGGAGCCGGCCCGTCGATAACGTACATCATACTTACTGCAGTTAGATCTGGGATGTATTTCGCTCTGCTGTGACACTAACTTGCGTCTGTCCTCTTCTCCCGCTCACATAAAAGTCCTCAACTCAACTGCAACCAATGCTTTCAGCGTCTCGTCTATTATTTCCCCATATGGGGAGAGTATATTCGGCACTTTCTTCAAGAAGCTTTTGAGGACGGGATATCCTATAT
>JBBPTZ010000049.1:0-62254 GCA_038094315.1 Phylloporus cf. tubipes
CGGGAGCAACGTCGGGCGAGGTACGATCCGCTCAAGGAACGCCGAAATATCGCAGGCTCTCTTTACTGGGCCAGTTTGAATTCACACCACGGCGAAGGTCAGGTTCCTCCCAAATGGCCCCACTCTTCCTATTTCCACTCACGGCGCCGCAGACCTTTCCCCGCGTGATGACGTCGAGTCCCTAGCGTACGTCGCCCTCTCGCTCCTCCGCGGGAACCTTCCCTGGAAACCCCGCCCACACGCAGAGTCTCAGCTATGTTCACAAGAAATTATCCGGATCATGAAATCGGGGTGCATCGGTCCGACATTGTGTGCCGACTTTCCCCGCGAATTTGGCGACCTGCTGGATTACAGTCGCTCCTTGGCGTACGAGCAGATTCCTGACCACGAGGCACTCAGGGCCTCGTTTGTAGATCTCGCGCATAGAATGGGATGTTCCCTCGACGGCGGACCACTCGATTGGACGCCTTGTTACCCGCAGATCACCAGCTTGATCTTGGAAGAACCGACGGTCTCGATCCCTGATGAGGATGGTGACGGGGAGGAGGACGAGGAGGACGACGATCTCGGGGAGGACAGCTACTTTGGGTTGGACATTGACATCTGGGAACGGCAAGGAGAGCGAGACAAGGACGTGACGTTGGATGCAGAGCAGGAGGCGGAACTGGACAGCGTGATCCCGGTGATCGGGGAGGTGGATCAGGATTGGTTTGGAAATGTACAACATGTAGAATAGAGTTCTCCTGTCGTTTCTGAACAACTGTATTCGAAGGAGCCCTTTCGATCTAGGGTTCCCGGGCACCCGAAACTGAGTGCTGAGCGCTGAATCCCAGACGACCGGGAATGTCGGCTGAAAAGACACAAAGGAGATGTATGGCGCTGTTCGCCATCATAGTCATGATCGGTAATATCATCGCAGTCAGGTAGTGATTTCACTCTTTGGGACAACACAGATGCCTACGCGCATCTTAGAGAATGCCGTATCGAAATTAGGGGGGCGTTTCGCCTGGATGATAACGCCGTACCGGTGCGTTCCTGCACCGTCCCTTCCCCATGGGGGTCAGGAAAGGTGATGTTAGGAACCCGGCTGGAAACTGGGCGCGGCCAACAGCAGACACACTGAGGCGAGCGGGCACGAAAGAACCAGACCGAACTCTGTTGGGTATCTACGAAATATGAGGACAAGGATGACTGGGACTGCCGGATATTTACGATCTACTGTGGTGCACGTGACCTCGGAGACCCATCGTGGTTGAACTCGCTCGTAGTCGCAGTTCACTCTTGCCATGGCCTTGAAAGGCGCGGTAGGGGTAAGAAGCGGTCAATCCCCTGACGAGAATCCCACAGGTCCCGTGCCTGTACTGCACACCACCCTGGCGCAGCGCCACGTCGAACAAATGTCGCAAACAGGACCCCGCGGTTGAACAGCCTGTGCGAAAGTGAAACACGTTCGTTTCGCGAGCGGTTGATTGCGTGTTGGGTCATTGCCCCTTTCATTGATACGGTTTTGATCAATGAACCCGACCAGTGCGAACGTCCAGCGGGGAATATTCCTCTACCGAAATCACCATGGCACTTCAAACAAGGCTGACAAAGGGCATTAGCGGGGTTTCTGGAACAGCCCGTCTGGCGTCCTCCACGATAACAGCTGGATATAAATTGAGGTAAGCACATTCCCAAGGCCAACAACTCAAGCACTCACCCCCGTCTTCCTCGTCCAATAAGCCATGTCGACCCACTCAGCAATGGATCTCGCCAAAAAGAATCCAGAGGAGTTCCTCATTCATGACGTCTTCCCCGGGCTCCTCGTAGACGAGTTCAAATTCAGCTCCAAAGGTGGAAAGCTCGACACGAACATGATCTCCGATTCTGTCATCGTGCCCGCGCACACCCAGCCTGGCGGCTTGAAGCCAGTCGGAGAGAACAAGCTGGCCATTCACCTCAACTGTGTCGTCAAGGCTTCCGCCCTGCAGAACCATACCATCTCTATTCGTGTGGAACTGTTCCATATCACGATTCGCAGCGTCGCGACCCAGGCCCTGATCGACAAACACGGACCGTCCGTCATCACGGCCGGGAACAGTATCCACATGGGTGTCAACACCACATGGGGGCAGCGAGCTGAAAACCTCAAGGCGTTAGCCGATGAAATTGGAATCGCCGCGGATCAGACGCTTTTTGAGGTGGCGAGGAAGCAGGGCCTGAACGTCGCTTATTTGCAGTCCTTGGTAAAGATGTTCAGGGAAAAGGTGCAGGACCGCATCCATCACGTTCTTGGAGGAGATATAACCGTCAAGTGGGACGGAGACAAGAGCTTCCCGCACTGATCACCAGTAACGAATCCTTTCTTGACGCATAGTCATATCCTAGCTATTCTGTTTGAGTCAACCGCTTCCTGTCTCTGAGTTTCTTTGTACTATGCACATACCTATTTCTCCCTTGAAGTAGGGTATATATTTATTGTTTGTAAACAGTCCTCCAGAGATATACATGGGTACGATTGTTCTTGGCCTCGGGTGACCTCGGGTTATTTTTCCGACTTTCAAGTTGTCGGCGCCTTGCAGTACGACAGACTTGGAAAGAAGATTAGGAAATCTGAAACTTGTTGACACGCATACGAAGGCTCACCGATAGGTTCGTGCAAACACCTTGATCCTTTGCGCGGACGTGTTCAAACTTACTCGATGGAGGAGTTGTACATATAGCCTTATGTGGCACGTGACAATGGCACAAGACTGACGGATTCGAGCTTCAAGTCTTGCGAACTCGGCCAACAAGATGAAGACACATGCCAAGGTCCCTGAGGTAAAGTTCGATATGATGCACGGCGCTATCACCCAGGCGACGCGCCTCCCTAATCTCGCAACGGGCGACGAATGTCGATACGGCATTTTCCAAAACGCGCGACGCCCCCACTGTGCCCTGCTTGGAATGTCATGCGAAATAGGTGCGGTCCCTCGGGGGGTATGATTCAAGGGAGGATAATCAGAGCGGTCAAAGATCAGAATTCATTCATTCACTCACTCACCTCTATCAACCATGAACAAAATCACCATCGCACTAAAAGACCTCGTCGGCGACCTCATCTACAAAGATATCATCGTCAACGTTGCAGACATTGCGAATTCAAGTTCGAAGAGCACTACCACGGCCAAGTAGGCATGGTGCCAGTCCTGCGGACCATGCCGATCCGACGTGCTGTTGGAAATTAGGATCAAGCAAGGAAAACAAGTTAGGTGCATCTGCCTCATACTGGAAACGGGCAACGCTGAGGTTCAAATGACCTACCTCGCCACCTTTGACCAGAAGACCACGTTGCCCGCCACGTTGGACGCGAGCATGTGGTATCCATTTAAGCCTGCAACCGAAGTGGGGGAGCTGACGCCACTCCCTGCACTGAGCAACGGGGTAGCCCAGCGGGCTTCGCTTCGGAGCAAGAACAAGATCACCGAAGACCCAGAAAGCACGCCTGACTTGACTTGGCGCCATCTTAACTGTATCGCGATACTCGAAAAGGTCAATAAACTCGATAGTTTCAGCGTTCCTGAAAGTTCAACTGACATTATCAACGCAGAAACGAAGGCTTGACCTTTGGGTTCGTGCGAATACGTTGACCCTTTGTGCGACGTGGGTAAATTTACTCGGCTTTTTCTCAGGTCTGGAAACACGTCCAGCTTGGGGAGAGGAGTAGTCGTAGATGGATCCGGGAGATACTATAATGTCACGACGCAACAAGAAATGTACCATGCCATTTGTGTTGACCGCACATATCGCGGTGGTTGAGCTTTCTGAGACAGTGCGCTACAGAATCCGATTGACAACCGCCCAATAAGGAGGGGCCGAGAGCAACACCTGATGAACAAGGTAGGTTCGTCAAGTGTGAGCGCCGCCCCTGGAGAGCCTATTCTTGCATGTTGAAGTGGTCCGAGCTCTGTGCGATGACTAACCATCGTATGAATACAAGTCAGAGCAAACTATGCTTGGAGTCTTAGACCACTAGTAAGCGATTAGGAGGATCTTATCGGTAAGTTTAAACCATGCTGATGCAACTCTCCAGGCTATTCGGCTCTGCATATGTCTTGCATACCACTGGCATGTCATCGGATCTCACTTGAAAGCCTGGGTACAAATTTGGCATGTCTGCAGTTAGCCCATTCGATGAAACAGTATCGGTAGGACGCGACGGACTTGATCATTTCGCGCTGCGCACTCGTCCGGGTAGGGTAAGTGCCGGAACACACCGGCACGGGGCACGGCGATAGAACCTCCCAAATCTTGATAGTTTTCAACACGGCACTCTCTCAAACCCGACACCGCCAAAAGATGCGCAGCGCTTGAAGTATTTCTGCCGACTTCCGGGCGCTATAGTAGAATAGTAATAAGTAGAGCGTTTGCAGCAAAAGATAAGAATCATCCACTCCCCTGCCAGCAATGAGTAAAGTGACCACCGAATTGAAAGACCTCAAAGTAGGCGACCTCATCTACGCTGACATCATCATCAACATAGCGGACGTTGCTAATCAGAAATCGAAAAGTACTACCACAACCAAGTAAGCAGACACAGCACCAGACAAAGAAAAGTTGACTCATGCATTTGTCGGGGAAACAGAATAAAGCAAGGGAAACCGGTCAGGCGCATCTGCCTCGTGCTGGTCCCCGGCCATAGCGAAGTTGAAGTGACCTACATGGCCACCTTTGATCATCACACTTCTCTGCCGGCCACATTGGACAAGACGATGTGGTATCCCTTCAAGCCTGCAACTAAGGAAGGAACCTTGGAACCGCTTCCCGAACTGAGCAACAAAGTGGCGCAGTGGGCCTCACTTCGGAGCAAGCATAAGATCACCCAAAACCCGGTATGCATGTCTGATGCAACTTACCACCAATCCTTGGCTAAATTAAACATGAAAGATCGAGAAACTGGCAGAGACCGTCCCTGTGAGTTCGGCAGACAACATCAAGGCGCACATGAAGGCTTGATCGGGTTCGTATGGACATTAACGTTATTCGCAATGTGTGCAACTTACCCCCTCTCCTCGCCTTAGCAGTACGTCTGGCTTGGAAGAGGAAAGAAGTTGTAGTTGTACAATGGACCCGGGCATGTACCATAAAGTGACGAAGACAATAACTTACAGTAACGAACCATGCCCTCAGAACAAACGCGCCACGGAAGTTGCCGAGTGATGTTCTTCGTAATGCGGTGCATCCTTAGTCAGCTACCTCATTACTCAGCAGCTCTCATTTGTCATCTTGCACAAAATTCCCACCTTAAAAGTATCCTCCTTACAGGGTTTTCTCGTTGTTTCCCTCGACGTCCCGTGTATTTTGTGAGTGTTCCTTTTGTTTTTCACGCCAGACGATCGCGTCTCCTTGTTTCTGGGTGTATGACGGGGGTTGGGTTGAACGATGTATTGAAAGCCAGGTGGATGGATCACTGCTCCATGTGGATGGCCTGATGATGTGACGACTCCCGTCAACCCTCTCTGCTAATTGGGCCGTGTCCAGATAGTCCGTAAGATGGGTCGCCGTCCAGCTCGATGCTACCGTTACTGCAAGAACAAGCCCTACCCCAAATCCCGGTACAATCGTGGTGTTCCTGATCCCAAGGTATGTCTCTTTCCGACTATCACCCATTTCTAGTCTCTGAGTGTCGTGCCACGGTGTTAGATCCGCATTTTCGATCTTGGACGCAAGCGTGCTTCGGTTGATGAATTCCCGTTCTGCTGTCATCTCGTTTCAGACGAGTACGAGCAACTTTCTTCAGAGGCCCTTGAAGCCGCCCGTATCTGCGCCAACAAGTACGTCACCAAGACGTCTGGAAAGGACTCTTTCCACCTTCGCGTTCGCGTCCACCCCTTCCATGTCTTGAGGATCAACAAGATGTTGTCGTGTGCTGGAGCTGATAGGTGCCCATATTGCGGTCGCGTGGAATGCTCGTTGCTGACGCTTTCGATTCTAGGCTCCAGACTGGCATGCGTGGTGCCTGGGGTAAGCCGTATGGCACGGTTGCCCGAGTCAACATCGGCCAGATCATCCTCTCGATCCGTTGCAAGGATTCCAACGCCCACGTCATCCAAGAAGCCCTTCGCCGTGCCCGTTACAAATTCCCTGGGCGCCAGAAGATTATCGTCTCGAAGAAGTGGGGCTTTACGAATGTCAACCGTGAGGAGTATATCAAACTCAAGGAGGACAAACGTGTATTGCAGTGCGTGCTTTTTTCCGCTGTCGTCAAGGTTGGTTATATGTTCTGATGCTTGTTTGATCCTTGCAGAGATGGCGCCTATGTACAATACATTCGTCCTCGGGGCCCTCTAGTGGCCAACCTGCGTGCACAGCTCAAGGCTTGAGAGACATCCCCTCGAGGTACCATTTATATGTCGAGACTAGTCCTGCTCAGGAATGCTACAGCATTTTTGTATCCGGGCCACGTAAGTCACAGCGCGAAAACCGGTAGTCCTCTAAACCACAGATGAACATTCGCCCTTTATTCACTACACCATCCCATCGCTTCCATGGATGGTGGCTAGGGGAACAAGGGCAAAGAGCAACCCCCGAGTCGAAATTTGATCTAGTGTGAAACACCCCACTCGTGTTTCTCATGTTTGATTGTAAATAGGGAACAGATTCCTTGTGAATACAAAGGTCTCCACACGCAAGAGTTGCAGAGGAGAAAGTGAGTCGAACAGTTGTTCGGTTAGTTTCTTAATCTGACCGCACCGATGAACATCTTGGTAAGCATATTTGCTACGGCTCGGGAAACTTACCCTACCGGTGTTTATTTCGATATTATATAGGTTGAATGCTACTTGTATGTCGAGTGGAACTTGATGACGACTCATGGTCCGATTGGCTGACACCCACTTCAACTCCCGACAAGACGTGATTGCATATGGTTTGGGATCCCTTTGTCCTACTTTGACAGATACGTGTTTGACAGATACGTAGAACGTTCGTTGAAATCGGCGTTGAGCTTTCCACGACATCACAAAGCTATCCTCACTTTGGGTTAGCCTGGATACAATTCGTTCTCCGTCACCGAACGAAAAGGAAATCTCAATCATGTGTCTATGAATATAACATGCCACCATCACTGGAGAACATTTCGAACTCAATCAAGATATGGGGACCCTTTTTTTCTCGCACGCGGACCGGCGTGGCAGGTGATATCACCAATTTAAGTCGTCAGACGAGGCAGGATGGTGCCAGAACTCCATTCCCTTTGTCCGGATCCAGTCGCATCGTGCCTATCAGCGTCTTATCGATCGCGCTGCTATGTCTTGAAACGAGGTCAAACAAATCAATCAAGCGACAAGGTAGGGTTGGGGGTTACTTGCTGTTTTGGGTTGCCCTGAGGGTGATGGTCCATGTGGGGTATATAAGACGGTCCCTGTTGACTTCTTCCTCTCATCCTCACTCTTCTTATTACTTTATCTATCACACCATCATGGGCCTCTTCAGCGCTTTCGACGACGACCACAACGAAGTTGTGCGTCTGTTTCTGTTATCGGAGGTGATGGTAATACTGATCTGGCGTTGTATGACAGCACAACAAGGGTAGCTTGACCAACGACGCGCTCGCTGGTGCCGTTGCCTACCAGGTGCTTGCCCACTCCCTGCGTGGACTGCATCTCTGACACTGACCATCGCTGCACAATTGTCACGTCTTATCCAGGCTGTAAAGGCATACGAGAACCACCTTGCCGAGAATGGCCAGCCCGACGACCACGCCAAGGCCAAGGAGATCCTGTAAGCACTTTTCTGGCCGTCAAGTGCCAAATTGAGTCTCGATCTAATGTCGACATCGATTCTAGTGCTAGTTTTGCTGCTGCCGGTGTCACTCACTTGATTTCGACCAAGGGTGTAAGTATCTGTGGTTTCGCTTTCTTACCCTGTCATGAATTAGGCCCTGATCGATCTTTGAAGCTCGACGCCTGGGATAACCGCAAGCGGGAGAAACTTGAAGAGGAGGGTAAGTTTTTTACGAGTTACTCACGTACCGGCCCCCTTGACTCCGCGATGAAGCTCGCCAACGCCTCAACGATGCGTACGACCGAAACTACTGAATTATCTGTATTTTGTGGGTAACAAACGGACTGTACTACGAAGAACGATCTGTATATATGTGAGGAACCAACGGGTTGGCTATACGTGAGGAAGATAAACGATGCCCGAGTGACAACTGATAAGAGATGGCACTGCGCTCCAAAGTACCCTACTTCGCAACGCGGCTAGCCTGAACAAATCGATAACTCTTTTCCTTCGTGTAGCGCAGTGGAATGACCGCCGACCGTTGGCTTTGAAAGGAGCTTGGAAATCCAAGGGTCTCCAAGGCACCCCAGTCTGTCAACCTGCAGGAACGTCGTGACAGATTTCAAAAATTATTAGTGTCAAGCTCTTTGGTGTTTGCATGAGGCCTAGGCTCAAAAATATATTGGACCCGGTTGGGAGGTAACAAAACTCGGATGATTGTAGTGAAGCATGACGCCGACGTGGGTCCTGTAAGGCTAGTCACATGGTTATGCACTTGGCACCAGGCACGATCGCATCCATCGTGCCTTCATCTTCACTCATGAAGCTAGGCTCGGACAAACGCAGTTGATGGCACCACCGAGAGAGATCAGATGATCAGGCTGTTCCCAGGTTGACCGCAGGATCTCAACATACTTTTTGCGATGATACGTTGCTCACTTTGTGTGCCAGACAAGCCTCACCCGTCTATCGATCGTGAGTCCCTCCACAGATCGTCGTCCAGATCTCCACCGCACTATACATAAATTCGTCCGCCCCACAAGTCTGTTGATACATGCCAGGCCAACTCGAGTAGCCCAACAGGCGCGTCGCCACGAATGGTAACAAGTGTCCTCGCGGAAACTTGAACCTTGTTGCCTTTGTGGAATATGTCAATGTAAGCGTTCGATAGTACAGCCAAGCCCTGTCTCCACCGAGTTGGAATCCGTAGACAATATCGAGCCTACCGTCTCGAAATGCTTCAATGACCCTGTGTCCAAAGAAGCTGCTCATAGCATGAGATCGCTTACCAAGTCAGACCTCGAGATAATCAACAGGTTCGGCCGAGCGTCGATGAAGACGCTGTCGGGACGTAAGGCATGGGGATGAGCGTTAGAGATCGTGGCCCCAACATTTGTCCCGTGGATCTGATTCTTTACGGGAATCCCAGCAGACTAAGTGGGCCACCAAGCAACAGCTCGGCACTACCGACAACGCGCCAAAACAACGCAACCAATTTGTCTTCTCGACATGGCGGCCTCTTCAACATGGATGGGCTTCGATGTATGCTCCAACGTCGTATGAACGCACCATGTTGCGTAAAAACTCACCCTCTGGATTTAAAGTATACAATATTACTTGTTGCGATGCGCTCGAAGGGATTCTTGAGCGACGCGGATAAAATTAGGGCATCGTTGACAGTCAGGCCACATGTACAAGTGCTGGGAGATAGTTCGAGGACTACGTTGATCATGCCAGACTCGGCGGGACTCCGCGCAAGAAAACTTTGCACAATGAAAGAATAAATAAATAAATAAAGATGAAATCACGAACCGTCGACTTGGTCCATCGAACGACTTGTCGAGAACCGAAACAGTCTTTGTTCGGCGTCCTTGTCGGGGATGCACCGAATCCCTTGTTCAAATCGCCTTGAAGTTGGAAGCTCATCATCCAAGAGTCAGACACCCTGAACAAGACTACAAATCATCCATGTCGGACTCGGTGTATTTCTCCCCTCCTTTCGTCGACAACATGATGTTCTGTTCGGTGCTTCATCTGCACACGGCTCGTGTTTGTTCTGTTTCGACCGTTCTCTGGCTCGTAAAGACGTTCTTTGGAGGCAAAATATTATTGGACCCGGTCATCTTGTCATTGGGCAGTTTCGGAGCCTACTCCGCTAGCGTACCTGTATCGCATCTCAGGCGGCCGTCGAGGAGTTAAAGCAAATCTCAGTCGTCCTACGAAAAAACCAAGCTATCAGGTGTGATTTTCTCAAAAGAAAGAAAGAAATCTCACTGATCAGGAGTAGCAACGCCGATAGACGTCCAGCTCGTTGAAATATATGCCGAGAAAACATTCGCATGAACAGTCGTCGTTCATCGGAGGTAGATTCCTGTCCACACACCTGTGGCAAGTTTGTCTGTGACGATCATTCGTCGTCGGACTATTATAACGACTGGACTGCTGCCTTGGTGATTCGTTGACCGCCCCCAAGACGGTGGTCGAACTCGCGTATGCTGACTTTACGGATCATCGACATTGACACACCACAGGCTGGGCTTCAGGCGCCGAGAAAAAAATCCACGCAAACTATACCATCGTCGTCTTTGGACGCGCCAGAATCTTCGGAATTAACCCTGCGCGGAAGTAAGGCAGCGAGGTAACAAGTCCGAGAGACCTGTGAAACCCCAAATTCCAAGGTTCCACAGGCTATTCGGCCAGTTTTTTTTTCGCCGTGTCAAACGCGTTCGACAACGCAGCGCGCCGCGGTCCTCAGAGGCAGGGCAGTGTCGCGTCCCCTCCACAGGGCCCAGAAGTTAGCCGGTTTCTGGCTGGCTTCAATCTGGGATGACTACGCGGGCCGTTCTTTCGTGTGGTCAGCGTGAGGTCCGTGAACTGCTCCCGGCGATCGTTCCACCCTCACGTCTGTTCAGATATGGCCTTGTCAATCGGCGGACTTTTTTTTTTGCGGCTCTCAAAGGTCTCCAGCACCCAGTACTTCCGTTTCTCTGACGTTACGCCGCGTAATAATGGGCCCAAAGCGTCGCCGGTGCTTCACCCTGCGGCGTCCCCCATTGTTCGTCCACAAATCTGTGTGTTTCCCTACTTACGCGACACGTGTGACCGCACCACCGCTGCGCTACTTTTGGACTCACATCGAAGATCGTCCTTCATACGCTTTGGAATACCGCGCGATCAACAACGGACATCAATTCATGGCTGTTGCCTATAAATTCGGACCCTCCTCAGCTCATGATGTCTCTCAGTTATCCACACACTTCACTTCTTCTTCGCACTCTACACGATGAGGTATCATGTTCCCCCAATGCCGGCGCACCTCGGCGCTCCCATAATTCCCAACCGACCACGCGATATGACGTCGGCCTACTCTACGATGTACCAAGCTCCTGGACTCCCTTTCACTTCTCGTCCCCCCGCCCCCATCGGCGCGACTCCGCGTTCGTTTCTCCCGGAGTACTACAGCACTGGCGTTTCCTTCGAACCGGCGTTCCAGGACCAAGGTGTTATCTTCCCGCAGCCAGACAATTCGTTCTGGACAGGCGACCACTATGGCAGTGTTATTGATCCTACCCTTTTTCCGGAGTATCAAGTTCAGGGTGACCCTAAAGAGGTCCCGCACTTCCAGGGCCCGTACGGCGCGGTCGATCCTCCCTTTACGCCGAACTACCAAGTTTCCGGCACTCCCGCCCCCCAAGCAGACGCTTTCCCATATGCGTACCCGACCACCAACGTCGGCTTCCAGCAGCCGTTCTACCCGTTCAACGACACGCTCCCCAGTCCAACCACCAGCCTCTCGCCCTCCTTGTCTCCTGACAATTCTCCTGGCAGTTCCCCTGGCAGTGATCTGTACGAGCTGCCAGAATTGCCTCACTTCCAATGGCCATACCCCATGCCACCAATGATAACGACAACCACCACTGGGCAGCAAGAGTACCAATTCCCTCAGGAGTCCGTCTCGCAGACGGTGGCCCACCAGTCCCCGGCGTCGGTCTACTTGGAGAATGACTTAACCAAAGTTACACTCCCCGCGGCTCCCACTGCGCAAGAAGTGTTCTCTCAGGAGAACCAACTGCCCGCGTGCAATGGGACGCCGGAGGAACCCCATGAGATGGAAGTGATGGTGAATGAAGTACGTCTCACCGCAATGAATTCATTTCGACTCCTGACATGCCGAGCACAGGACGGCGTTGAGTGGTATCGTTGCAAGCAATGCGCCGAATGGATCCAGGTTTGCAACAAGAGGAGCCACGATAGGTCACATGGCATAAACGTGTGCAGAATCTGTGAGGTTCTTACCGGGACGGCCAAGAAGTGGGTGGTCCATTTTTAATCTTATGATACTTGGTTGTGCTGACGAGGAACGACGCAGGATGTCTCGCAAGGACGCTGTAAAGCGGCATATATTGCAGAAGCATAAGAAATACGAGAGCCTGCTCATGAACTTTGAACTGAACATCCTTGGGCTTCGACTACCAAACGTGCCCGAAAACCTCGCCGAATTGGAATTGGCGATGGACGCCTTGGTTGATTAACTTGAACTGTTGACTCTCTGATTTGTCGTCGTATCTTCCGTGCAGTAATACCCAGCTACACTACTTATACCCACTTCCACGATGTATATCTAATGGCTTGCAAAATGGATCATCTGACAGTCGTACCGCCTGGGCGTGTTGATTGGGTACCTCCCCAGTCAGGAAGGACCGCTGTTGCCAACAGCAAGGACTTGTCTGGACAGCTTGCTGCGGGATGAATGCCGAGTTTAACGTTGGAGTCCGACGGTGATCCTCACCCTATTAGAATCTGTGACGTTGCATACCGACGACGTGCGGCTCCTCGATCCCTATTGGGGCTCTGCTCACCAAGGTCGACTTATTGCAACGGTCGCATTGGTCATTATACGTACCCGAGGGTTACTGATTGTCGTATCCCCATCCGAGTCCCCTTCGGATCTCTATTTACTCCTGACACATGTCAGCTACTAAAAGAAAATATATTACCTTTTTGCGGTGCATCACTGCGCCCTTTCCACATTCCGTTTGAGCGTTGGCGAGGTCCAGCTTGAATAGCGCGCCACTGGTGGTAATAGCGTACCACTACCACATTAGGACAATCGAAGCGGTACACCGGAAGATGCCGTCTGCACGTGGCCCACAGCCTTGTCGCTTCCAGTCTGCGCCGAACGACGCCTCCGCGGCATCTCCTTGGTGTGCACCCACCAACACCACCATCGAGGTTGCCTAGATCACCGTGACAGCGCACTTGATCCGTCATAAAAGCTGTTCTCACCTTGAACATCGGCCCTCATTCACGTCTCCTTTTGTGCTCGTCAACGGAAGGAAGTATGGGAGTCACTGTGGAATTCTGGCTCTTTATGGTCGACCCAGTGTGTGCACCCGCAGCCGGATGAGCGGTGCCACCGGATCTACTCAAGGTCGAATTGCGTCGTGCAGCCGGACGTGTGTTGCTTTCCCCTGTTGGCTGACCAGCGCCCGTATAGCATCACTTCTGGGGCACGACAAAGAACCTCTGAATTCCAGAGTTTTTACGCGACAAGCTGCGTTCGTACGACGTCGGAGCATACAACAGGGCATGACTGGCCACCCATCCATCCCGAAGAAGCCACCATGTCAAGAATTCAGACGCGTTGTTGATAGTGTTGAACTGTTGCTTGGCGTTAGTCTGCTGGAATTCCCGTAAAGAATCAGGACAAGTGTTGGGACCACGATCTCTAACGTTAACCCCGACAGCGTCTTCACCGACGTCCGGCTGAACGCGTTGGTTGCGAGGCTGATTATCACGAGGTCTGACTTGGTAAGTGATCTCGTGCTATCAGTAGCTTCTTTGGACACAGGACCGTTCAAGTATCTCGAGACGGCAGTTGATATTGTCTACGGGCTGGATTCCGACTCAGTGAAGGTAGGGCCAGGCTGTAAAGAACGAGCGAAAGGGCGTCGTCGCGAGCAGGCGACGACAACTGGCGAGTGGGTATCGAACGCTTACATTGACATCCTTCCACAAAGGTGGCGACGCTCCCGATGTCCGAGGCAGGGAGCAAGGACACTTGTTACCAATCGTGGCAGCGCTCGACAATGTGATAATAGCGCCGTCGTACTACTCTGGCTGTCTTTGCGTTCCATATGCATATGCCCATCATGATACCGTGCTAATCAAGCGCGTCGTTCGGCCCCGAGCGTACACGTTTCCTTTTCACGTCGCCAAGGTATTTTTTTTTACACGGGCTACTGTAAGCACCCTGGCTTACCTGGTGCCTGTAACTAGTACATATACCGCCCCCGTGATACTGAATGATGACCACCATTCTGCTTTTTGATGTAGCGACTATGCGCGGCGGTCTGGTCGTTTACATGTCTATATGATACTCGCATGTGTGTAGGAAGGTTCAGTGGTCTCTCGCGCGTCTTTTGACCGACCGACCAACAGAATCACGTCGCAGACAGTATACATGCCCTTTCTTCGTCGACAAAACGCTCTTTACGACAGCTTTCCGGACGCACCTTTCGAGTCCCCCTATTTATTTTCGGTATGAGCTATGAGGCGCATCACCATTTCGGTACTCGTCCTAATCTTTCCGACACCTTGTATGTCTTCCGCGAACGGCCACGATGGACGTGCTTTTTTCGCTCCGTGTCGTAGATGGATGATCCAATCCTTCTCTCCCTCGACCAGGCCCTAGCAGCACGTGCGCGCATTTGTCCCCCTCCTCCCCGCACAGCGTCATTCCACAAAGCAAATCAGCATCGGTATCGAGGTATCCACATCCAAAAAAAAAAATCAAGACACGAAAAGCAGAGCGAATAAAAAGCACATCGCCAGATGACATCCAGAAAAAAACGTCATCAGTCATTATCAGAGCAAAAAAAGCCTGCTCCATCCACCCTTCAGAGATCCGCACCCACCGCATCTACGACGTACAGCACCTGCTGCGGCCGCACAAACAACCCCATCGACTCGCCCGACATGTCGCTCGCTACTGGCGACACGCTCCGCATCCGCTTCGTCCTCTCCACGTTCAACTGGTCTCCCTCGCGCTTCGTCCCCCCGCCCATCCCCATCCCCCACTCCCCCCGTCTCCGCCTCACACCCCTCGTCTGCGATCGTTCCTCGCTCCCGCCTCCAAACTCCCATTCCGACCCACCCCCGCTCCCGCTCTCGCCCGCCCCAATCTCGAAATACCGTACCCCGCCCCACGACCCGTCGCACCACGCCCGTCCGTCCCGCACGTCCCCTACCCACGCGTCCAGCGGCACCTCGACGCCCACCCACGGCCCACGCTCCCCGAGCACCTCCCCAATGTACCGCGCGTACGCCCGGAAGCGCTTGCGCTGCGACGAGATGATGCACGGGATCCCGATGTCGAGGGTTGCACCCGGCGGAAGCGTCGACGCGAGCGTGGATGCGGTTAGCGATGGCGTCGAAGCAGCTACATCCGTCGAAGCGGGTGTGGTGATCGAGGCTGTGGGTTGCGGCGAGGCCGTGATCGTCTCCGTGCTCTCCCGCCCCACCATCTCGCCGTCCTCTTCGACAGGAGGCGGCGTCACCACAGGGTCCGGGTCCGGGTCTGTACCCAGCTCGGGCATGCGTCCCTCGTCGACCGGCGGCGCGTTCTCCTTATCCACGTCCGCCTCGACCTTCTTCCCCTCGACGCGCGGCGACGTCTTGCCCACCAGATTTTTTCCCCCAACCCCACCCTTCTTCGACACGACGGGAGTCGTGCGCCCCAGAGACATACGCGGACTCGTCCTCACTTCCGCCCTCACCGGCGTTCTCGTCGACACTCCAGACGCCACACGCACCCTCGTACCCGTCCCTGTCACAGTCACCACTTTCTTCGTCGACGTCCCCACCGTCCGCGTACTCACCGTCGAGATCGTCGACCCGCTCGACGTCTTGCGCGACCGCGCAGAGGTCGGCGTGAGCTCCGACGCAGCTGTTCGAAACGTCGTGTCCGAGGTTGCCGACGAGATGCTCGAGCTCGGGCGTGCGACCGACGCGGGTATGCGCAATGTCGCGAGACCGTTGTTCCCCTGATGCGTCGAGCGCCCCGCGCCAGTGCTGGCGCTGGACCGCGCACGCACAGGGGTTGGTTTGGTCGATCGAGGGGTCGTGATGAGCTTGGACAGTGTTGGACGCCCATTCAATGACGGCGAGGGTGACCCGCTCACAGACGGCGTTGGTGTTGGCGTCGATGCGCCTTCTCTCTCCCCATCCTCCTCTTCCTCCCCGCCCGTCGTCGACACCGTATTCGCGGTCGATGGCATCCTCTTATGCCCTCCCCCCCGCACGCGCCCCCCCTTGTCCCCCGTCCGCACGCTCGTCCCGCTCGCCGAATCGGGCGTCAACTTGGAATCCGGGCGCGTCGCCGTACTCTGATGGCGCGCCCGCGCTGGGGTGAGCGTGAGCGTTGCCGTACTCCGCGCCACGCTCCTGATCGAACTCCCCGAGCTCGCCACGCCCGTATGTGATTTCGATGCGGGCATCGTCCGCGAGAGCACCGAAGCGCGCAACGAGTGCACAGAGAGGGTGTCCGAGTCGGCGTCTGATGTCCGGATCAACGACGGTCGGAGGGCGCGCGAGAGGTGTGCATGCCGGAGGGTGTGGTGTGGTGCGGGGGAGAGCAGGTCTTCGACGGCTACTTCAATCTCTGCGCGCGCGCGAGGCGTGAGAGGGGAAGAGGGCGAGGGCGAGACGACGCACCTTGCGAAATCTCTTTGAGGGACCACCCTTCGAGCGCGTCGAACCCGCCTTCTTGGCGCACGCCCATCCATCGTTTGCGGATCCATCGCACTAGATCGACGCGTGCTTCTTCCACCTGGGCGCGGACAGGCGAGGTCTGCGAGAGCATCGTCGCGTCCGATTCCGTTGCGTGTGGGCGAAGAAGGATATTGGACACCAGGGTCTATTGACAAAGGTCACCCGGGTTCGAGACGAGCACGAAGAGACGTACCTGATAGACGGTGGCGGCATAACGCTCGGTCATGCCCCTCTTGAGGGCATCCAAGACCCAGGCGACCCGTTCGCCGTCCTCGAACCCCACGCCGTCGCCCTGGAGCATCTCGACCCACTCGGCCTGCTCAAAGCAGGTCTCACTGTCTCGGACGAGACAGTCGTCGATCGGTTTCTGGGCTGCAAGGACCATCTCTCTGGACACGTCGGCCCAGGCGTCAATGGCGGCATCGAGTTTCTTCATAGCGTGCTGGGCAGCGAACAGGAGCGGAAAGACGTTGGCGGGGGTAGTGCGTTTCCCGACGCCCTTGACGACGCTCTCGCGTATCTTTTGAGGGAGTGCTGCAAAGTCGGCGTTGCACCAGCCCTCGCCAAAGAGGCCGACGAGGGCGCGTCGTGCACCACGTTCCAAAAAGTTATTGGCGACGTCGTCGGAGAGGGCGAAATCGAGGACGCGTGGGACGCGGCGTGCGCACTGCCTGCAGCGACATCCGCCGATGCCCCACTTGGCGTTTGTGATGCGCTCATACTCGTCGAATTCGAGGAAAGCGTGAAAGAGGCCGTGGAGCATTTCGTAGACGATGCGGGATTGGATTTCGTTTGCGAGATGGACGAGGGAGAGGTAGTTGGCGGATTTGAGGATGGCAAAGGCGGTGTCGAGGTCGTAGGTACGGTGGGAAAAGACGAGAGTGCCAGTATAGATGTATCCGAGGGTGAAGTGGAGGGAAGCGGGGGTGAAGGGAGGGGAAGGGAGGGTGACAGTGAGGGGATCACCTGGGGCAGCATTGGGAGCCCAGGTGAGGAGCTGGGCGCGAAAGTAGGGGGAACGGGAGACGAGAATGAAGCGGTGGGAAGAGAAGATGGCAGTCGTGTGTTCTGGATTGGATGTGGAGAAGGTGCCGGTGAGGGAGATGCGAATGTCTGAATAGAGACGGGAGCGCCACATGTAAACGAGGTCCTTGCGGAGCTTGTCGATTCTGCTTTCCTCGGAGTCGACGAGATCGCGGGATTCGGAGGTGTCAAAGAGGAATTCGAATGCCTCGCCGAGGCCTTTGCCAGTGTAGAGATACTCGAGTTCATTGGCAAAGAGTGCGGGCGAGATCTGCTGAGGGATGCGGAGGATGACGGAGGGGGAAGGCGAGGATGCACGGTAAGGAGATGGGGAGCGGGAGGGGGTGTCGAGGGAGAGGCTGAGAGAGATGGAGGACTGGGCGGGTGCAGGGGAGGGGGAGGGGGAGTAGGGGGTGGGTGACGCGATGGGAGGGGGGCGAAAGGAAAAGTAGCGGGCTTGAAAGGAAGGCGGGGCACGCGCATAGACGATGGCTGGAAGAGAGCGAGGGTTATATAGGGCAGAGAGAGAGGAACGCACGGACCCTTGTGACCCCAGAGGTCGTCGTCTGCCGAGTCGTGGCGGAGTTCCCAGACGACATCGGGAAATCGATCTTTGGCGTGACGGAATAAATCGAGGAGGTCGTTTTGCCAGGTCTGCGTCGAAATGCGCGATGCCTCGGGAATGCCGGGCGGGGGGGGCGTCGTCGCCATTGGAAAAAAAGAAATAAAAATAAAAAACACGTGGTGGTTCAGAGAATTAGGGTTGGGGGGTCGCGAAACAGATGGGGGGGTCACACAAGGATGACCATCGACGTACCCGTCGCGATGTGGGCAAGTCGACCGCGATGCAGCCAACGATGTCTGACGCGCCAAAAAGGACTTTGACCACTGCGATCCACGGAAATGTTCGGGCAAGAAACTCGCCCGACGCGGTCTCATCAAACAACTCAAAATCGGAAGTCGTTTTCGCGGCGTCGTCGTGTCGTGCGTCTCTCTTCCTTCTTTTGACCGTCGCGACGATCCCCGCCCAGTCCAAACGCCACCGCCCTCCTCAGCCCCGCCGATAGAGACATCGTCGCAAAACACGGCCTCGCTGTCGTCGAGTGTTCCTGGGCCCGTCTCGCCGACGTCCCCTTTGCAAAGATTGCCAGTCCCCACGAACGTCTCCGTGCGTGTGTCCGTTCATTCCCACCTCTCGCTGACCCTTGCAGTCCCCTACCTCCTTGCCACCAACCCGACAAACTATGGCAGACCCTGGAAACTCAACTGCGTCGAAGCCCTCGCTGCCGCGTTCTACATCACCGGTTTCGACAACCACGCAGAGACACTCCTGAGCGCGTTCGGCTGGGGCGACGCCTTTTACGACGTCAACAGGCGAGTCCCCCCTCTTCTTCCCGGCCTTTGTCGAGCGTTTCCTAGGGCATATTTGGAAAGATATAAGACGTGCGCGTCTCCAGAAGAGCTCGCAGCCACACAGGACGCGATCCTCGCCGAACTCGAAGAACGTTATCAAACCTCGCGCAACGAAAACGGTCCGTCCATTGCCTCTCTTTGAACCCTGTCCTCATCCACCTCTAGCTTCGGACGATTTCGAGTCCCCAAATCCAAACCATCCCCCCATGGATGACGACGACGATGAGGGAGACGAGGTCTCGGAGGACGCATAGTGTACAGCATTATGTAACACCTAGACGGAATAGCGCACCGACTGTTTGACTCGACATATCGTCCGCCATGCGCTACTACGAACAACGCTACCCCGAAGTCGACGAGCTCGTCATGGTCCAAGTCCGTCAGATCGCAGAAATGGGGGCCTACGTCAAACTGGTGCGTTTCTTCTCCTCGTCGACCCGCGCCTACACGACCCACAGCTCGAATACGACAACATCGAAGGCATGATCCTCCTCTCCGAACTCTCCAGACGTCGCATCCGCTCCATCCAAAAACTCATCCGCGTAGGCAGAAACGAAGTCGTCGTCGTCCTCCGCGTCGATCGCGAAAAGGGTTGGTCCACCGTGTGTCCTGTGTTACCCCTCTCACACATACCAGGTTACATCGACCTCTCCAAACGCCGCGTCTCGCCCGAAGACATCACCAAATGCGAAGAACGTTTCATGAAATCAAAAGCCGTCGCCTCGATCATGCGCCACGTCGCTTCAAAACTCCCCACCGACGACCAGGACACACCTGCCCCAGGGGAGGACGCCGCGAGCGAAGAAGCCCGCCTCGAAAGACTCTACGAACAGGTTGCATGGCCCCTCTCCAAGACCTACGGTCACCCCTACGATGCATTCAAGCTCGTCCTCTCGTTCGTCCCTTCCATCCACATGGCCCGCGTGCTCATACCCCACACACAGCGAACAAGACACCGTCTTCGCCACCCTTCCCAACCCACCCGTCCAACCCACCATCGTAGCCCTCACCAGCACCATCGCCCGCCGACTCACCCCGCAACCCATCAAACTCCGTGCAGACATCGAGCTCACGTGCTACACCCCCGCCGGCATCGATGCCATCAAACGCGCTCTCCGCGCCGGCGAACGCGCCAGTAACGAGGTCGTCCCCATCAAAGCAAAGCTTGTCGCCCCGCCGCTCTACGTGTTGAGCACAAACGCGACGGACAAGATCGTCGCCATTGAGCGGCTGGAGCGCGCAATCGAGTCGATTCAAGGTGAGATCGAGACAAGAGGCGGATCGTTGGTCGTCAAGATGAAGGCATGTCTCATGTCCCTTTTCATTGTTCACTCAACATGCCGTGTTGCAGCCGAAAGCGGTCTCGGAGACGGAGGAACAGGACTTGGCGCAGCTCATGGCCAAGGCGGGGCAAGAAAACGCAGAGGTGTCGGGCGACGAGGACGACGACGAGGGGTTATAAGGGAGAGTCGAGAGATCTTCATTGCGAGCGGTTTACACTCTTGTACGTCAAAGGGGCGCCCGTGCAGAAACAATGATCAAAAATCGTACCCCCACGCTCGCCCAAAGTCTCGTTGTGCACAGGCACTACTCTGGTGGGCACATGCTACCGTGCCCTCCGTATGACAGATAAACGCAGCCATCTGCGCGAACAGCGCACAGGTGTATAGCACCACTCCGTCCGCGATGACGCGCAGGATTTGGCAGAGGCGGGACCCTGTTCTTCGCTGCGAGCCGCGTCGCGCGTTGGTCGATGTAGCGGATCTAGCCAACCAACAACAACACTGGGGAACGAGTCGTCAAGAGGTTCGTCGAACATGTTGTCGCCCAAAAGGTTATGATCCAGTTTCGAAAGCGACCGTCAAAAGTCCAGTGGATCGCGTTCAGCGTGATGCATACCAACACCAAGCCCGTGACTGGTGGGGTGTCAATAGGGTCGCTACTGTCGGTCGTCGCACACGAGAGCAAGCACAGCACACCGTCACGTAACCATCTCAGGCGACCGTCCGCAATTTAAACGTCAGTCTTTCCGGTTCTGCGGCGACGGACCACTCGGGCATGTATCCCGCTCACGTACCAGACCTCGCACGAGTTGAAGCGCGTTCACCACCATTTTCCCCGCGTCGGCCCTGTCCCAACAACGTGAGACGGTACACATCTTTCAGTTCATCCGACCGGACCGACTGGCGTAGAACGTCCGAATTGTCTCCCAGAACATCAACAGCAAGAACCCTTTTCGGTGCATCGTTGTCGTCGTTTTCAGCGTCGCGTCGGCGAATCCAGACACCGGAAAAAAGGAACTTGTCATACGAGATCGCTTCGACGAGCACTGCGATGAGCCCCGCCTTCGTCCCCAAGCCCACACCTCGACGTGCGCGAAGAAAACAACGGTGTGGGGGAGGGGGAAAACGACGCGAAGAACCTCGGATGGCCAGGGGTGTCATCACTGGGCGCCACGGCCATAACACGACACACCTCGGGCGAGGGCTCGTCGCAGAGTCAGCATTGTCAGCATTGGCGACGAGGGAGAGATCCAGCTAGGTAACTGTGTCACATTTGTCAAACTTTTGATCCCAAATTCTCAGCGAAAACTGCAGAGATCCATTGGGTCATTCAACTTCGTAGAACCAACTTTACATACTGTAGCGTGGCAGGAAGATGAGTGGGTGTGCCTATATTTTTCGGTCTTACCGGTGGCACATGAAGTAAATACGTACTCGTCGGTGGTTGGACGGGGGGGAAGTTTTACAACCCAAGGTTTGACTTCGAACATCATCGTGGCTTAGATGCGTCCTTGCTTGTTCAATGGCAACTTGTCAAGTCACTGTGACTCGGACTCGAATTCGTTCAGCTGGATACTCATTCAAGATTCTGTGGTGAGTAACGATTGTGCTTGGTTCACCAGCAAAGCCGAGTCTATTTTTTCTACTTTCCAATCTAAAGCCGCTCAAAATGAAAAGTGTCGTGCAAGCCCGTCGAAACCCCGACGTTCTTGATGCATTACGACCATCATAATCCGCACGGGCACACGTCTTCCGAAGATCCCCTTGATGCCATTATAACCTGCTTTGGACAAAGGTAGGTTCAATTCGCAGTGCGAGGTGGAGACAGGCCTAGCAACCTTTTCTCCTTGCCGGCAGTTGTTTTGATGGGAGGTCTCGAAATGAAGTCATAGAATATTCGGCGCTCCGACTTGCTAGGCGGGTATTCTCAAATCTATCCAAATGAGTTGGACATCATCGATTCATCTCCTGCTTCCTTCATGGCTTGGATCCACGCTGTGTCACGGATCAAGGACGCTATAGCCGGCGTGTTTTCGATTGGTTTCTGGTCTTAGCTCGACGTCCTGAAGCCCCAGCTGTTCTACGGTTTGACCGTTGCTAGTTCGTCGCGCCGAGACTCGTACGTACGTACAATACGTGCACCTGGTGAAGTCTCGTATCACTCACGTTAGTACTGTTCATTGAAAACTCATCGCTTTTTTCTGTCAAGGGTATGCGAAGTGATCGGTTTTATCATTGAAACCGGAATCAATCTCTCTTGCCGTTCAGTGGAAAGTGATGAGTCACAGTCGTATGCGCCAAATTCTTGCCGCGCCGCGTGACGTTGACTTTCTGTTTCTTCCACCATGTTCACGACATAATTGATGCTCGCCTAGTCTCCTGTGACACCCGGAAGACAAGTGCTATGTTGCACCATTTGCAGTATAAAAGGGAGGGCATTCAGTCTCTTGTCAGCAGCAAGCCACTCCTCGAGTATCCAGCTCTCCCAACAACTCACTCCACTGCTAAATATGTTCTCCCGCCTCTTCACTCTTCTCCCCATCGCTGCCCTCGCTGCTGTCGCCGCCGCCGCACCATGCGACGAGTGCGATGGTAAAGAGACCGCTCCCCCCAGTCACGGTGGCAGTGGCAGTGGTACCAGCACCGGCACTACTGTCAACGAGTGCAACACCGGAGCCAACTACTGCTGCAACAGCGAGTTTGATGTTAGCCATTTTTCCTACTTCTTGCCCGTGGTTTCATAATCGATTCGTTTGCAGAACGGCACCGGGTTTGGTGGCATCCTCGGCGGTGGCCTCGTTGGCCTTAATCTGGAGGCCGCGCTTACTTGTAACCCGATCAGCGCGATCATTGGTATTGGCGGCAACTCGTGCACTCAGCAGCCTGCTTGCTGCAACAACGTCTCGCAGGTGGGTTGACGTTCCTTCTGATGCGAATTCATACTGATTAACGATCTGTTTCCGTGTGCAGAACGGTCTCGTCAACATTGCTTGCACTCCTATCAACCTTTCGTTGTAAAGCTGGCATTGGACGCACTTCCCAACATCGCTGCTGCATTTTTCATTCTTTTGTGAAACTGTGAACAAGCTACAACGCCTGTGATGGTACATTCCTACTTCATTTGACGTAATGATGGCTTCCAATATCTGTGAGATGAGATATCGTCCGTTTAATCTATTTATTTGCCCATCTGGAAAGTCAGCCGTAATGCTACTCATAGTTCCGAGCTGCGTGACGTCGGATATGAATTTTGTCTTACAATCCGGTCGACTCAGGATCCAATAGTATCGGGACTCCAAATAATCCTCTTCTAATCCATACCTTTGTACATTCCGACGGTGGCCAGGATAATACTCGGGTTTTGCTATCGACAACGAAATGTGACACGGATTCGTCGCAGTAACCGCACCTTGGACTTTTTCGACGATACGAGCTAATCCTATAACCGCGGGGTCATACAATTTGACATGCAAGTATGATCATCTCGGCTCTTTGGTAGGTGACAAAGAAATACTAGATTCCTCCCCTCCTCATGACCGCGCTGCACCCGGCACGTTGCGTCGCTCCCTGCGCGGTGCCCGCTCGGGCTGTGGAATGGTCACTGGCACGACGTTGTGCGGTATCTCAAAGTTGAGGGCCTTGAGCATGTCCTGCGATTTAGTGAGTCACCATCTGGGTATATCGGATGCGCGTGGAGGGTCGCACAGAGGTTTCATTGTCCAAATCGAGTCCGGTGGTGCTCGTGTCGAGCGCCGAGACTTCCGGGACGTAGTTGTCCTTTCGCTCGCGTTCCTCCTCCTGGAGCTTGAAAGAGATACCGCGGACGGGACCGCGTTGAATACGCTTCATGAGATGGGTCGTGAAACCCGATATTTTGTTCCTGAGACGCTTCGAAGGAACGACGGCCTGGCGGATGCGTGGTGAGTGACCAAGGAAGAATCGGTATGGATACTGACGACTTCATCGATGATGCGCTTGTTGGTGTGAAAGTCGAGTGTGAGGCGTGGATAGCTAGACGACGCGGACTGCTTTGAGGCTTGACCGAGTCGTTTCAGCAAAGCTTCACTCACTACTTTTCAATGAGCACACGGGAGGCTCTCTTGGTAGTTTTCGTGCGGACGCGACCCTGGACAACGATGAGCATACGGCAAGCGTACCGCGCACGGACTTGCCATGATGACTGTATCGAGGTGGTGATGGTAGTGGGGAAATGCGTGGTGTCGATCTCGCAAGCCTCTTCGCAAATGCCCGAAGTGTGGCTGAGAGCAACTATACAGTTTGGCACAGCCACCACCACCAACACTCTGCTCATCGTTGGCGTCGATCGTAAGACCTGCATTCTCGTTCTTACCCGCCGAGCCTCACGTCCCCCTATCGGCTTTTCCTCTATCAAAATGGTCCGTGTTTCTGTCTTGGTGAGTATTTTCACCCTCTACATCCACGGCTGCCGCTGACACGCCATGCAGAACGATTGCCTCGTGAGTCTGTTGAACACACGACCCCTGCATAGATTTAGATGGCATAGAATAACATTGTCAACGCCGAGCGCCGTGGAAAACGCCAAGTGCTGATCCGGCCCTCGTCCAAGGTCGTCGTGAAATTCCTGAGTGTGATGCAACGCCATGGCAAGTGTTCATTTCTGTCAAAGCTCGCCATACAACCCAATATACAGCACCACCCTTCACCTCTCTTGCGTCCGTGAAGTGATCCCGGAGACTGACCACACGCTCCCTTGCAGGCTACATTGGCGAATTTGAGATAATTGATGACCATCGTTCCGGGAAGATCGTCATTCAGCTGAATGGCCGACTCAACAAGGCGGGCGTGATCTCGCCGCGTTTCAATATCCAGGTGACCCAGATCGAATCTTGGGTCAACTTGCTCCTACCCGCCCGTAGGTTCGGGTATATCATCCTCGTACGTGTTTTACGGGTTGTGGTTGGTGGCGCTAAAGTGCTTTGGGTTATTAGACGACGTCGTCTGGTATCCTGGACCATGAGGAGGCCCGTCGGAAGAACGTCGGCGGAAAGATACTTGGGTATGTGTACTAGACCGTTGGTCGATCGTACAGCACTGCGGATATGTAGATTATGTCTTACCCTAAAAGCAAATCCGTCGCATGTTTCACGAAACCACAGCCTCGTACCCTGCACGAAACACCTCGTCAGAAGAGAGCTGATAATTGCCTTGCCCCTTTGCGCGGTGCGTTCGCGTGCTAATTGAAATCCAGGTTAGTAAATGATGGGGAGGCTTCACTGATCAGCATTCCAGTTAAGCACCGGGATGGTCATGTTAGTACGTCTATGAGGCCTTAGAGGTTGGATCGGCTCGTCGTCGGTGTGGCGTTTAAAAACCATGTTCCTTTCGAGAATCTGTGACGTCATTGAGAGCTCTCGCCGAGTCCCTATCGCTGTCCTCACATCATCTCCTTCTCGCAGCTTATTAGGCTATGCGTTCTCAACCCACACCCTGGATCCGAGTCTTGACTGGAGGGAATGCCAACGGAATTCAGGCGCACTCATTGTAGATAGCAATACCGCGTAAATGTTCCCCGAAATACATTTCCCCATTCTTACCACCACACTCTTAAAACGGCTATTCGTGTTATTTTATTCTTGTCGTCATATGTTTGGGACCCACGGGAAAGTTGTTTTGCAAGATGACTGATGTGTGGAAACACGTGGGAATCCGGCCTCTCGGATATCCTTACTCAGGGAGCCCGTTGATCGGATATACAGCCTGAGCGCGTACTACAATGCCAGTCGCAACGTCCATGCCCTACAAACTCAACGGTTCAGCAACTGCATGGCGTCCTGTTTGCGTAAAGGAGCTCCTACACCGGACAGAGTTTTCTTTCGATTCGATAGAGGATGCGCTGACTGCATTTGCGCACGGGGAACCCATTGTCGTCATGGACGACGAATCCAGAGAAAATGAAGGCGACATCATCATGTCTGCAAGCAAATGCACGACTGAAGCGATGGCCTGGATCATCAAGCACACGAGGTCTGCTAGCCAGATGTGTCCATGTCTCGGCTGACACAATCCTACAGCGGATACGTCTGCATCTCTCTACCTGGAAAGCGTCTCGAGGAACTCGACATTCCGATGATGGTTCCCTATAACCAAGAACGACATCGCACGGCGTACACCATCACCGTTGATTACAAGTATGGTGCGTGCTAGTGCTGTAGACGGAATGACGGGGACTGAACCGCTGTTCGTCAGGTACCACGACAGGTATATCTGCACATGACCGTTCCTTGACGGTCAGGAAGCTCGTCGATCCTTCCGTCGTTGCTTCGGATTTCACACGACCGGGTCATATGGTTCCCCTGCGTGCCCGCGAAGGCGGCGTGTTGGAGCGTAGAGGCCACACTGAATGCGGTATTGATCTCTGTACGCTCACAAACCAGCCCGAGGGTGGGGTTTTGTGCGAGATCGTGAACGACGACGAAGTTGGCTCTATGGCGCGGCGGGACGATTGCAGAGCCTTTGCTGACCGGTGGGGTCTCAAAATGATTAGCGTAGAAATGCTTGCCCGGTATAGAAGAAGGTCCATATCCATCCTCTGATCCAATAGATACCTGCGAGTTTGGCCAAATAAATGCAAACACAGCTCTGAGAACTGCCCATCATGGTCTCCCTCCTTCGGTACATCCGAAACATCCGCAGAACGGGCATAAAGCAATGGTGGCACCAGATGCAGTACATCGGCGATGCCAAAGCTGGCACCCTCGTCGGGATCGACCAGTACGTCTTTCACAATAACCGCCTTGGTACAACCAACCCTCGGCCAGGTTCGGCAACAGGTACTTTGAGAACCTGAACCCCGAGGACGAAGTTCCAGGTAACGTCCCCAGCATGTCCCCCGTTTCCCCTGTTAACCACCTCCCAACCAGGTCGTCACAGATGGGTTGACTTTGCGCAACACTACAACAACGCGACGCAAGTCCCTCCGGAATGGCATTCTTGGCTTCAGCACATCCGACAACTTCCACCGACAAAGGACGAGATTATGAAGAGCGCTTCTCCCGCATGGAAGGCGGTACGTGCTCGTTTCTTTGTGTTGGCACTCTGGTTGACGCTCGTCTACGAACTACAGCCGTGGGTGGAGAACTTGACGGGAACGCGGGGCGCATATCGGCCATACAACACTGTCCAGCCTAAAATCGATGCTTGGCAGCCCAAAGTTGCATTTCGCGGATAAGCATGGGAGGATACCGTAGTCGTCCATATCCTTTTGACGAATGCATGCCATATCGTCGCGTGATCTGGGCACGAGACAGACTCGACGTCGAAAGTGTATTTCGTGTCAAGATATCCAACCACCTGTGTTCTGAATTCCTCTGATTCATGCTTTTGTCTCATCAGTGATTCCTTGTGAGAAAATTATACAGGAGCATTAATGACCCTCACTTCAAAAGTGCACAGCATAGTGTGGTCCTGTAGTGTCGTGGTTTATCACTTGGGATTTTGACTTGCCGGCAGGACTAGGACATGTTCCCAAAACCCAGGTTCGAACCCTGGTAGGACCTCGCCTTTTTCGACCCGAGCTGTCAAGATATCGGCATCCGACTTTGAAGGGAACCCCTTAGAACGACGTTGTTATACCTTGGCCACGTACCACCTTGATGCATGCAGCGTAGTTGTGTTGTCATATATCCAAGCAGTCGCGAGTCATGTCATGCAATACAAGCACGTATGTACTCACAAGGTGACGCACCAATCAATTGGCGCTCGGCATAGTTCCTTGTCATTGTGGGTGGAAGACCCGACGAGTACCCGGACGGTACTAGCTCTCGAGCGACAGGGTCCTTAGCGATCGCTGGCCCAAGTTCCAGACGGTAAGATTCTTCGGAATAGCGCAGTGGCATGCTCATCCGTATTCATATCATACCGGGAAGACAAATGAGACGTGCGTGTGCCGGATAGCAAGTGAAGGGGTGGCCTTGTACAATGGTCCTCTCCGCCCATAGACAATTCAAGATCAGTGCATGTAACTTTCGCAATATACGACCGTATCCTCGTGATCAACACCGATCTTGAAAGTATCGTTAATTAAGCCTGTTCGAACGTGCACGATGTCACCCACCTATGACAGATCCATCGGTTCCTCTCCGCCTTCCCCATCTGCCAGATCTTCCGCTCTCTGCTCCCCCCGACCCCAGCGTTGGTCCTGTCCTCCCCCATCTCCACGCGGCCTCAAATGTAGGTAGCACAGCTCCCTCTCCTCCAATACCGCTTCCACATCATCTTCGTTCCAATCGCTCGTCGCCTCCCACTCGTTCTCAAACTCGATGTCCAACGCCAACTCGGCATTTTCGCTCTCGCTCAAAGGGAGAAAGCTGGCGAGTGCGTAGGCAGAGTAGCCTGCGGACCCCGATCCTGGCGCAGTGGGATGCGGTTGGGATTGAGGTTGAGGTTGAGATGGATGCGAGGCAAGGCCGTGAGACTGGACCTGAGGCTGCACTTGAACCCACCGCCGTTCCCGAAGTCGCTTGTGTCGTTCGCGGTCTTCTTCGATCCGTTTGAAGATCTCGCCGCGCGACAGATGCGCGTCATTTGCGGAACCGGGGACACGCAAGGAAGGAGGACCGGGCGCGGAGGCTATCGTCTCGGTGGCATGTGTTTGTCGGGACGAGAGAACCTCCATTACTTCGTCGACGCGCTGGGGTTCGATGATCCGTTTCGTGCGCCAGTTTTCGAGAATCTGCACACGGTGGAAATTGCGAGTGGTCAACAAAAGAGGATAGAATTTGAGAGGGCACAGGTGATCGAACCTGTTTCGTACTCGTGAGGTTGGGGAGACCTTGTCGTCCGACGGGGACGACGCATTCGACGATCTGGCGGAGGTCTCTCGAGAGGTAGTCGAGGTAGGAAGATGTGCTGGCTTGCATAGTGTGTCTAACAAGGTGTCAGAGGCGTGAATGTGCGAGGACGGTCCGTGCACGACGCAAAATGAGAGACATACGAAGAAGACTCGGCATGCGATGGTTGACGCGGTTGGTATGCTTTCGCAAGCAAAGAAGACTCACAAAGGGAGTCGAGGAAGTAGAGGACATTGATCCGGTGGTTAATAGAACCCTGGCAGATAACGCGTTCGGTTCTCGTCTGGAGGAGAGAAGACATGAAAGACATGCCTTTTGACATTCTTCGACGATACACTCCCACAGGTCCTCCCCGCATCTCGAGAAATGCTTGAGCGCGTACCCGACAACCTTTTGGATTGATTGTTGCGTCCTGTAGCCCGATCGTCAACGACATGTTGCAGGGTCGATGCGAAAACGCGTACGCGTTGAGTTTTCGGAGGAGACCCAGGAACTGCATGCGTACTTCAAAAGGATCCATGTTGGGTATCGTCTACTGAACCGCCGCTGTGATCCTTTGCGAAACGCGAGAGTTGTGAGTAATAAGTATGAGGTGAACCAGTGGCGCGGTGTTACTAGTAATTCTTTCATTTCCAGTCGTGACTCGAGCAGAAATCGTAAAACTGGCGCATCTGATCAGACACTTTCCTTTATCCATAACATCAAAGATCAGTACTAGCCATCACTGCATCCAACGTATTGGTACGATGGCTTCTCGTCTCCCTTCTCTACCGCACGTCCCCGGCACGGACCCCTCCTCTTGCATACTAGATGCCTTCCGGACCGCCATCGCAAAACGACTATCCGATCGATTACCCCAGCTGACGACAGAGCGAGCGTATTCGGGCGTCGATTACGGAAAAAAAGGCGTCGACTTTACCGTCGCCCTTCCACGATTCCGACTCCCTGGAAAGCCAGACGAACTGGCGCAGACCGTCTTGAGAGACGTGCGTCACGTCCGGAGTTGGTGCTCACCGTGCTGACACGTTCTCGGTCATTAGTTCCAGCCCGACGACTTCATCGAGTCGATCATCCATGACAAGAACTTTCTTCATTTTCAACTCAACACTGCGACGCTCATCCGCCAAGTCCTGAACCAGGTCCATTCTCTCACGTACGACAATCCCTCTGGAAAGCCCTGTTACGGATCGAATACCATTGGTGTTGGGAAGAAGCTCGTCATCGAATACTCGTCTCCTAATATCGCCAAATCATTCCATGTTGGCCATCTCCGGAGTACCATCATCGGCGCATTTTTGGCGAACCTATACAGGACGTGCGGTTGGAAAGTAGAAGCAATAAACTATCTCGGGGACTGGGGTACACAGGTAACGGCCCCCCGTCTCTCGACGTGTTGGTGCTGACGCGCACCATTTGGTCAGTTTGGCATGATAGCATATGGGTTTGAGAAATACGGATCCAAAGAAGAGTTGTCCAAAGATGCGATCAAGCATTTGTACGACGTATACGTCAAGGTCAGCAAAGACGCTGACGCCGACCCCAACGTTAAAATCGAAGCCGCGCGAATATTCAAACGGATGGAAGACGGCGACGAGAGCGTTCTTGCCAACTGGCGGGAATGGCGAGAGCTGAGCGTCTTCAAGTACGTCGAGGAATACGATCGACTAAACGTTACCTTTGATCGATATACCGGAGAGAGCGAAGTCGGGAAGCAATGGATGGATACGGCCGTCGAGCGTCTTGACGAACTGGGGCTAATAAGCGATTCCAACGGTGCCAAACTAGTCGATCTGGAGAAATGGAAGCTTGGCAAGGCTGTCCTGCGAAAAGCAGGTGTGTCTCAAGTTGGGAGGTTACTAGGCCCGCCTCACGCCCTTATTCCTAGACGGGACTTCGATCTATCTCACGCGAGACATTGCTGGCGCCATTGAACGGTGGGAAAAATACCAATTCGACAAGATGATATACGTCGTCGCGTCTCAACAAGATCTGCATCTCGCCCAGTTTTTCCAGATACTAAAGCTGATGGAATTCCCATGGGCTGATCGTCTCGAACACGTCAATTATGGCCTAGTGCTCGGCATGAGCACTCGGAAGGGCACCGCGGTTTTCCTGGACCAAATAATCAAGGAAGCAGGGTCCGTGATGCACGAGCAGATGAAACGGAACGAAGCGAAATACAATGCCATAGAGGATCCAGAAAACGTCAGTCAAGAAGTTGGTATTACCGGCATCAAGATTCAAGATATGGCTGCCAAACGGTGCGCTCTCGGACGGGGGTCGAACTTGCCATTAACTGACGTTCGCTTTTCAGGATCAACAACTACACGTTCAATTGGGATCGCATGCTTTCTTTTGAGGGCGACACTGGACCATATCTGCAATACGCGCACGTCCGGCTCACATCGATGGAACGCAAGAACCCAGAACTACTTCCCCTTCCCCCACCTTCCCAGATCGATACCTCGTCACTCGCCGAGTCCGGACATGCGCGGGACATTGCAATCTTACTCGGATCGTATCCGGACGTCGTCAAGACAGCACTCAAGACGCACGAACCAAGCGGCGTCGTCACGTTCACGTTCCGTCTTGCGCACGCCATCTCGAGCGCCTGGGAGACGCTTGTGGTGAAAGGCGAGCCGGACCTCGACAAGGCGAGGGCGAGGCTCTGGCTGTATCTGTGTGCTCGAGACGTGTTGGGGGCTGCGATGCGGCTTTTGAGCATTCGACCTTTGGAGAGGATGTGAGCGGTGTTTGTACATGAATTGGTCGTGACGTAGATTTCATTGTGATAGATGTGTTTTTACCTCTAACGAGCTAGTTTTCGTTAGAAGCTTTTCGATGGAATAAATTAAAACCTCGAGACTGAGCTTCTGCGTGACAGATTTGTACGACGATAGATATAGAACGGGCACCGCAACACCGCAACACACAACAAGACGATAGGCGAGACCCAACCACCGAAGAGTCCACCATTTCAAGAAAACGCAATGATCGCCTGGTCAATCGCCTCGTCGATAACGCCAAACTGTTGCTTAGCATTATCCTCCTGAGATTCCTATATACGAACGTAAAAAAATCATGTCAGCTTAGCGTTCGGAGGACGAATGAATCTGGCGCGGGGGATAGACATAGGTATGAGTTTCAGATACTCATCCCCACCCGCCATGTGTCACGCCGAGATGACAGACATACCGACAACTTCTCCGACATCGCTTGACCTAGCCCATCGGCTTTGGCCTTAAGATTCTCGAGGCTTTCCTTGGTAGCTGATATGTAAGAACCATCGGAAATGGAAATGGAATGCTCTTTCGACGTGAGGTCGGACAAGCCTTGCAAGGCGATAGACTCTAATTTGGCTACAAGCGACATCAAGGCCTCGGATTCCGATTCAGTAAATAGAGCACTATCCTGAGAAGAACACGGAGAAGGGCGGTCAATAATTAGGGGACGACAGCGAGCGGGTACCCTGCGGACACCTACATTGGTATCCTTCGTCGCAGTATCGATGGTGGCTCCAAGGCTCACAAGAGCGTTTTTAATGGCCTTTGAGGTGTATGCATTAGGTTAAGGGGCGAACGTAAATATCCGGGACAGGGAACAAAGACACTTGCCGTCAATTCCTCATTTGTGGGGACGCCCGACAAATTGGAAACAGCGTTGTCGAGCTCCTGTGTCTGATCCGTCACGGCTTCGATGTCCAGTTGAACCTCGTTTGCGTCGCGCTTGACTGGCGACCCGAGTGCAACCGCGGCAAGGACGAGCGTCACGAACGACAGACGGAACAACATAGTGACGCAAAGGAAAGGCGAATGTGCGAGAAATAGCTGGTCCAACGAGAAGAGCGCAGGGCCCTCTTTATAGCCGGACGATCGCCTGGATGGAAAGAGAAATACTCTTCAAAAAGAGAGTAGCCTGCATTACATTGCTTCCCTGACCGACAATCCGACACAATGTGTGAGGGGACAAAGGGGAAGTATGAAGCAAAAGGGAACCTTTCACGTACATGTCGGGTAACGGTGTGGCCATGCGACACCGGGAGACGAGATGCTGGCGCATGCGGAGCTACCCCAACCACCGTCCGCAGAAGTAAATCAGATGTCACTTTGCAAGCGCCGCAATCCAATAGCGCTTTAGCGGATGGTAGTGACAACAGAAAGTTCGATCGGTACGATCCCGGTCAAGTGAACAACGATGTCAGGGCGAGGTGCATACGCCACCAATTAGAACAACCTCGGGAACATTTGGGGTCAACTTCCGTCCGAAATTGTTAAAGACACGAGTCGTTTTGTCTGCTCTTGGACTAAAGAGTTGAGCTGCGCATTTAGTGGTTCGATGGCGTAGCGCACCCACGTCGCAGCCAAAGCTAAAAAAGGGTATCTTGCGACCGGAATGGAATCTCAACCTTGTCTGGCTATAAGATGTCATTTTTCTGCGGCACGTGCCTTTCCAACCTTTCCAACGTTAGAACCTATGCTAGGAACAAGGGTTGCCCGAGTCAAAAAGAGTTTTTTAAAAAGGAGGTCCACAGCTTGTCTTGTTCCGCGGGAGGCGAGAGCCCGGAGAAAGTCGGACAACCTTTTCAATATGTGGATCAACAACATCGACTAGGAGAGGCTCAGTGAGATGCCCAAAATTTTGAAGTCAATTGTCAACAAGACCCGTGCAATACCTGGCCAATATCATGGAAGGTCAACCTCAATCCGACGGCACACTGTCAGTCACGACTATCTTCTTCGTTACGAACGACAAAGGAGGCCTAGCAGTGCTTCCCCATCCCCGTTACGACTTGACGTTCCCTATCAGCCGCGAAAACGCAAGCATGTGCGCTTCGCAAATTGCCGAAAAGTAAAACTCGTGTTCCGAGTTGTGTGGTTCGATGAGGTTGTGGGCGATTTCGTGTGCGAGCGTAAAGAACCTAGACATACACATCAAACATATCTCCGTGAGCCACCAAAGGACCGAATCTGCAAGAAACCGACGGACCAAGATATCCGAGCTTCCTGTTGTCGCCCTTTCTTGACGTCCAAATCATCTGCCGAGCGGGGTCATCTCAACGCTCTCGTCCGAGAATCAGCCATACTCACGCCATGCTTCGAAATAACGCAGGTTAAGGAAAATGCTCCCGTTTCTGTTGAACGCGATCAGCCCTCCGGCCATGTCACAAAAGATGTGCAATGAGGTCATCGGCAGATTGTATATATGAGCCAGGGGTGTGACCACGTGGACAAACCGAGTAAGCTGATCGCGCATGCGCGTCATGAAGGTATCAGCATCTGGCACGTCTATTCATTGTTAGCAACCCAGGCATCATCCGCTTCACTCTTGTCGGTCTCACCTTTGGTCACAAAGACCCTCACGTCTCCCATTTTTCCTGGGTAAATCATCAGTCACCCGCGATGGATCAAAGGACCTTCCACCTGCCTAGGAGCTCCAGGTTACCAACCTGAGCAGACGTATCGCAATAACCCTCGTCCAACGACTCCTTGACAATCTCCATCCTCTTGCGATTATGAAGTAGCGTCCCCTCTTCAGGTTTGCAAGCCCTGATGGCCATATCGACATTGGAACCTGAACAACGCACGCGTCATGTCATAATCTACGCGGATACGTACATAGCACCTACGAATGTTACTCTGCGGCGTCACGTGTGGCGTATCCCTGTCACCAGTATCAACGAAAGGCGCGTTCAAAGTGCAACCTGAGCATACTGTGCAGCCTGAGGAGACGGACTCGATCGAACAAGCTCCGAGGAAGAGGGCATGTGCGAAATCAACTTGCGTCTCAAATTTTGCGGAGTGTTGCCCATGGGGAAGACGTTGTTGGCCTCACTAGGCTCGGGTGTGGAAGGAGCCATCGGAGAACGTGTAGTCACCAACTCGTTCGGGGGCTGCGCTGGTGCGCTGGGGGTGAGGGATAGAGGTGGGAGCACGGGTCCCGGAGATGAGCCTCGTACAGGCTCCCAATCTCCAGGCACCCCAGGGCGCCGCGTGGGTGACTTGGAGCGCGTCGTGATAGAATCGGGTTGACTCGGCCTTACAGGACGTGGCTGAGGATAAAGGGTCGTCGTAAAATCGTTTGCGTCCGATCCAATATAACGGCTCCTCTGCCCTTCTTCTGCTAATCTTTTATCATGTTGCTGCTGCTTGAGAATCTTGTCGACTAACGAGACACATGCATGAATCGAGCAGTTCGGAGACAAGAATGGACATCATACTGACCGTTATAGCCCCTTCGTTTCAACGCTTTCAGATCTGTAGAGAGGATCGTCATGAACAGGAGGGCATCGTTGACTTTGGCCTTCTCGAACAGTAATCGACATAGAGACGTCGCAACCCTGATTGACCGTGACATAACCAGTAAAGTCTGGAACCCAAAGGGAAGCAGCGAAGACTTACTCATACATATCCACCTGTGCGTTATAAGACAGCCATAGCTCGATTGGCCCCGTACCCACACGCTTCGCAGCTGCAGACGCATCCAGCGTGCGCGTCGTCTTCCCATTCCCGACGTCAAGCGTCTTGGAAACGACCAACTTTGCGAACACCTTGACTTTGAAGTTGTGCGCGCCTGAAAGCCACGAGAGGGGTACCTTTGTCCGTGTATGAGTGTGTTCGTGGAGGAACAAGGGTAGCCTCTCCAGTACGAGAGCGCGGACGTCAGAGGCAGTCTTGGTATCTGACATCTCGTTCGAGACTTTGTACTCTTCTCGAACGAGAGAACTCAAGCGTCGCGATCCAAGCGACGCATAAAAGCCTGTATGTGACATCCTCAGCTGCGACCTCCACTCCAACAAAATCACAGCGTTGCGCACTTTCCAAGAGGTCCTCTTGCGGTGCAGCAAAGATAGAATCTCCGAACAGCTGGTACGCGTTCGTGTCATCTGCGATGACGACCTCGCTCGGTTTTCGCAGATCGTGCAAATTTTCCCATTCTTCTTCATCCCATTCTGCCAACGACATCTTGTCCATGATCGTTTTCGAAGCTTTCTGGCGGCGCATGCCGAGCAGGATGGGCGATATCTTCATCTTACTTATAGTACTAGAGCTGATGGCGTGACTATTGACAGCCAAATTCCGTAACTCTGCCAAGAAACTTGGGACCGGTCAAACAGACAACTAACACCAGGGTGCGGTACCTACTTTTCGTAACCTCCAGAAAGCGCGTAAAACTTCTTGGGATCTGTAATCAAGATATCCCCAACCTCCTCAATGGAAGGCTCGGTCTTCGAACCACACGCAGTCAAAAACCTGTTCGCCACAGGCCCGAAATCGACGAAGACGAACAACTTGGAGTGGAATTCACCTCTGGCACCATCACCGAGGTAACAGTGTGTGGGGGTGAGCCATCGCAGCTGTTGAGTGCCTGAACCCTTTGTGGGGACGATCGGCAGATTTGAGAGTATCGTCAGCTGAGGCTGAGTGAAATCTGCCACGTATTGTGGGTGTCAAAGTGTGCGTGCGAAGTGATACTTACTTGCGATGCGCTCCGCCAGAATCTCGAACCACTGCCGCGCGGTCGCTTCGTTCGACGGCGGGGTCTTCTCCAGTAAGGCAAGAAGCATCGATGCAGGGGGGTGAGGTTGTATGCCTAATTTACTAACGGCAGCTTCTCTACATCTGTCTTGAACGACCGAAAAGCCAAGAACCTTCCACTGGGTCCCGGAGAACACCTGCATCGGTAAATGTGAGCGTGTTAATAGAGACGATACAAGTACTAGGAAGACGATGTACTTCTCCTAGTTTTCCTGTATGAGGGCCATCCTCGCTCTCTGCGGGAATGAATGCAACGTGACCAAAGTTGTCTGGATTATAATCTGGGTATTTCGAGGGAATGCTATCACACAGATACTTGAAAGCAATCGTTCGTACAGCAGCGTCGGAGGAAGCACATAGCCCCACAGTAGTCTCCAGAGGTGGAAAGCGACGCAATCCGAGCCTATACAACAGTTTGGCTAACATGTCGTCGAGTCAGTCATCCTTCGAACAGTACGAAAATAAAGAAACCGACCTTCTTCCGAATTATTCCGCCACTTCGACTTTTCGCCCCAACCAAGGATGGGAAGTTGCAGCTGCCGGAGGATGTCTGCAGGCTCGTAGAGATCCCGAGCGCAATATCGAGGCCTCTTGCTTCCAGCCGGCCGGTCGCCTTCTTTGGGGAACGCCGCCGTCGATGAAAGTCGGGCGACTTCCTCCGCAGTCAACGTATCCCGCACCTGGACAAGATATCCAACGAGGTCGGGTATACTCCAATCTCCTGTCTTGACCATCCTAGAAACACGGGTTAAGCCGGGAACTGACGAACTTGACCAAGTCGGTTCACCGATTAAAAACAAGCTGGAGATCGACATGTTTCCGAACACCGATAAACGAGAGTAGCTTCTCCATCTGACCCTTGATAACGAAACCCGAGGGAAACTGTACTAGCGGAAGGTCGCTAAACAGCGTCACGTTGGTATTGGAGAAATACGAGAGCTCCGGGGACGTTAAACCACAAGACGTAGGGATACACTTCTTTCCAGAAAACACATGCTTTGCTGAGGTATGCATTTCGTTCGACAGCGAAGACCATACACGAGATAGAACGGTTAGTACACGCTCGGCCCAGACGACAGACTTGGTGAAGTCGTGATCCGGATTCGCCAACATGACGTCGGATTGCGAGACATGTTGCAACCAGTCGATGATGGTAAATTCGCACCAGTTAAAACCCCTCAACTCGGAAGGCGTAAAATGTTGCGTGATATTTAGAGGCATGAGAGTCGCGGGGAGCGGTCCGTCCAATGGTATATGAGTCCCAAGCGTCCTGGTATTGATGAAGTAATGAATTGACGATAGCGGAAGCACTCTTCCATCTGCGCTGCTGAGAATCGCCGCATTCAATAACTGTATGCGGATCTGAGCCATGTTGACATTGGTAGTCTCTGGATTAAGACTAGTCCACCACTTGAGACAAGCAATGAGTTCCGCTTCGTTGAGAGGATGTTGACGGAGTTCTTGCAGGACATCGGTAAAGGTTATAGGAGACAGCATGCCTTGAGCCTGCAGGGCTCTGATGGTGCGCGTACCCTCCTGGATAACAGATGGCGGCAGGACTGGCATATGCTTAAGAAATTTCGAGAAAACGGGATCAAATTCCTTGATGCCAGGGGCTGCGCGGACACCCGAAGAGGAAAGAAGCCTCAAAGGCAGCGGGGAGCATCCATAAAACGAAGCTTCCAGTAACTGCGAAACCTCCGACGACGGTGTAGAGTGATGAAAGGTGAAAAATTTGAGAACATGAATAAAGCGCTGAAGGAGCCAGTCCTCCAATTCTTTTGGCGGACGAAAGTCGGTCGTATCATTGGACTTGACTGCGCCCTCCCACAAATTTTGGATGTTAGAGAGCTCTAATTCGTACGCCGTTCGGGCCAGGAACCCTCCGACATAAAGCAACTCTTTGTTCCAAACTGTGGAACAGGCTAGGCGCATACAAAAAGTTTCCAAGTTGCTGCTCACCTGAAACATTTCTATCGCTGAGGGGATATGTGAACATATGCAAGACGGGACGGGATGGCATACTTACACGAGGTCTATCGACTCACGCTCGACAGTCGGAATGAAGCGGGAAGCCATATGTCCCCCGATTCCTGTGGTTTGACCAGTAGCATGTCCCTATATCGAAAAAATCAATGAAAGGAGAGACTGAAAAACGTCCGCTAACTATGAAGATCCGTGTGTGTCCAATCCTACCTCAATGTCAGTCAACACGCAAAACGAGTGCCGGGCACGAACCCGTCTAAATCCGCACGAAGGCCCTGGAAGATACTTCCGCAGGCCACCGGCTGGTTCTTCTCGTCAGTAAGGCTCCGATCATATTCGTCTTTCCCCGTCTTCGTATGAAACAAGATAAACCTCTCGGCAGACCAAGCGCATCAAATGACACACATAAATCAAATCATATTTGAGGTGTGCAGGGGGATTCTTCTTTGTAGACCGTAGAAGCTCTGCGGAGAGTTTCTTGTCCACCTGGACGTCCACCTCTGCAGTGAATACGGTGAGTGTTACGTTCGTTTCATGAAGCTCAGTTGGATCTTTGGGCGACTGTGGTGGCAGTGCTGATGTCTCAAGACGAGGGGTTGATGGACTCGTAAAGGCAGAAATAAGGGAAGAGAAAAAGCCACCCTTTGGCCTGCGAGGCTCCAAGACCTCAAGTAATGGGCGTTTCTCGGTTCCAACAGCATATACGGCATGCATGACTTCTGCCTTGATCCGAATGGCTATGTGAGGCTTATGATAAGTATGCAAATAGACAGCACGGAAGAGAACTGACGGTGAGATTGTACTACTTTGACCATCATGGCGTTCGACTGGCTGGATCGTTTCAATCGCGGAGGAAGGTCGACAGTGTTAGCTACCCCAGGCGACTTCCTAATATGAGCAATGCGATGCTCGTCGAAAAATACCACGACATCGTTGAGATGGACCATGAACGTGATTGAAGATGCAAGAAATTGCATAAAGTCGAACGCTGGCGGTATTGGGCCAGCCTCGCGCAGCGTCATTTCGAACGTTGTCCATGGATCAGTGATTCCCTTCGAAGGAAGGTCACCACGACGGACATTCAGCTGGAAGACAAGGGTATGAGGGGAATAATTGGTGCGTTGCAGAACGATGATACCTGATCCTTGTTGTCTTTCCAATAGAATTGCATTCCGTGACCTGATAGGTGTCAGTAAGAGAGTACTGAAGGCGACAAAACACAGTACCTCCAGACGACACAAACGGGTTCTCGGTCACCGAAAATAAGCTGTAAAAGCCTAATCCAAAGCTCCACCGACATGCCCCACAATGAGATATATTTGACTCACCGACACCAAACGCGCCAATCTTTTCCTCGTCAGGATTTCCCTCGGCTATGGCAATGGCAGATGCATCAGAGGATGGGGGTTTCCAATTAAAAAGGGGACCACCTACCGATCTTTCGTAATCGTGCCCAGTCCTCGTCTCTGAAAGCGATTCCATTGTTCCTAAATGTCCACTGGGCGACCTAGATAAAGGAGATATGAGCGGAAGCATTACATGATGGAGAATCCCTACATGAGTGGACTTGAGATTAGGCAAGGGTGGTGCAGCAACGTCCCCTTGCTGGCCGTCTTTCCGACGGAGGTACGTCGCAGTTTCAAAACGAATCTCGACAGAGGATGAACGGGCATCATCTGAGTTCTGGAGGAGTTCCCTGAATACTGACGTTGTGAAGGTTGGAGATCATGTGCGAGAAAGAAGTATGATGAAACGTCCTCACCGGTGAATTCTCCAGAGTAGCGCGCTAGCACCTTGTCGATCAATGCACGTTGATTGACCTCGACCGATTCATCTTTCCCGGTTAGCCACTAATGCGATCAAGAACATGTGAGAAGGTAGGACGACGTGGTGGACACACCAATGCGCTGCGGTCGTGAGCCATCATTGGCTTGAATGGTAGGTTTGTGGGTACAATATGTACTAGCACATGTGGCCGTGCTCGGAACTACACGTGTAAGCCAGATATTTGTCTTATATAAGCATCCCATTTGGATCTCATACCAAGACGACCATGGCAGCAAAGAAAGAGAACAAATTGGCGTTCTTGTCGATGCCAGCGCCGGCCTCGTATGTGGCCGGCCTCGGTCGTGGGTAAGTACAGCTCCTCTCAGCCACCCGTTCAGTCTATGACAACATCGCCAGTGCCTCTGGTTTCACAACGCGGTCAGATATCGGTCCCGCCAGAGAAGGCCCGTCAGCAGAAGCGATTGCGTGAGCCCGCCCCCACTTTCTATTTCCTTTGTCTGATCCAATCACAGCGAAGCCCAGGCGAGGCGCGGCGAAGAGTCCGAAGTCGACCCCGAGCAGTTCCAAGACCCAGACAACGAATATGGCCTCTTTGCGGGAACGACCTACGAACAGGACGACGAAGAAGCCGACAAGATATACGACTCGGTCGACCGCAATATGGACGCGCGGAGACGGGCACGCAGGTGTGTGCTTTCCGGTTCGTTTACTCCCTTGTCCTCTTCTCGCTGAACTGCCACGTGTATACAGGGAAGCACGCGAAAACGCAGAGCTGGCCCACCATCGCGCCGAGCGTCCGAAAATTCAGCAGCAATTCGCCGATTTGAAACGTGGCCTTTCCGTCGTCACCGATCAGGAATGGGAGAACATACCGGAAGTAGGTAATCTCACACGCAGGAAGCGGAGAAAGGACGAGAGGTCTTTCGTAGTCCCCGATAGTGTCATCGTCGGCGACAGAACAAAGACAGAATACGAGAGCTCGCTCGACACCACAAGAGAGTCTGAAGACTCGGGCACGATGACGAATTTCGTGGAGATTGGCCAGGCACGAGACAAGATTCTCTCCCTCAAGCTTGACCAGGCAAGCACTCTTCATTCATGAGTCTACAAATATACCTCACATCGCGCGCACGCCAGATCTCGGGCACCTCTACCAGCTCTGGTCTTTCAACTTCAGTGGATCCCAAGGGTTACCTGACGTCCCTCGATAGCATCGTTCTCAAATCCGAAGCAGAAATCGGTGACATTAAACGCGCGCGGATGCTCTTTGATTCACTCGTCAAGTCGAATCCAAAACATGCGCCAGGTTGGATTGCAGCCGCGTGCCTGGAGGAGCATGCCGGTCGAATGGTTGCTGCTCGCAAGCTCATCAAGGCAGGATGTGAACAGTGTCCAAAGAGTGAAGACGTATGGCTGGAAGCCGCTCGGTTACATGTGCGTGAAGACCACATCCATCTTCTCGGGTACTGACTTCTCAGTGCAGAATCGTGACGACGCTAAAATCATTCTTGCAAACGCAGTCCAACATGTCGCACAGAGCGTCAAAATATGGCTTGCCGCTGCCGATCTGGAACAAGATGCAGAAGCAAAGAAACGTGTACTTCGAAAAGGTTCGTTTCTCCGTCCTCTCCCCAACATCGTCCCTCACGATTTCGAGTAGCACTCGAAAACATTCCAAACTCAGTACGACTATGGAAAGAGACTGTCAACCTTGAAACCTCTGCGTCTGATGCACGCATCCTCCTTTCGCGCGCCGTTGAATTGATTCCCCTTTCTGTCGAACTGTGGTTGGCGCTTGCGCGTCTTGAGACGCCAGAGCGTGCGAAAGCGGTCTTGAATAAGGCGCGCAAATCTGTCCCGACGTCCCATGAGATTTGGATCGCTGCCGGCCGCCTCCTTGAACAAGAGGCGATAGCGGACCCGGCCAAGCCCCTCGAGGCGAGGAACAAGGAGCTGGACGTCGTCGACAGGACGATTGAAGCGGGTGTCCGCGAGCTGCGACGTCACCAGGTGCTTTTGACTCGTGAACAGTGGTTGAAGGAAGCAGAGCGATGTGAAACCGAGGGCTCGCCAAAGACGTGCGAAGCGATTATCAAAGCGACGGTGGCCATGGAGATCGAAGAGGAGGACCGGTTGGATACGTGGGTCGCGGATGCAGAGAGTGCCGAGGCAAGGGGCATGGTAGGCACGTCGAGAGCAATCTTGGCGTATGCGCTCAAGGTATTTCCCGATAAACGTAACTTGTGGCGCAAAGCGGCAGACCTTGAAAAAGCTAATGGAACGCGGTGCGTTGTAGTTATCTACTCGTGGTATTGTATTGACGGTGAGACAGTGAATCGCTGGACGCCGTGCTCACTCAAGCAGTGCATTACTGCCCACAAGCAGAGGTGTTGTGGCTCATGTCAGCGAAAGAAAAGTGGTTGGCAGGGGATGTACCTGCCGCTCGAGAGGTACTTGAAAGGGCGTTTATCGCAAACCCCGAGAGCGAACAGATTTGGCTTGCAGCCGTCAAGCTCGAGGCGGAAAACGGTGAACTGGGGGTCGCGAGGGAGTTGCTGATTCGTGCGCGTACGGTAGCCGATACCGAACGGGTGAGCTAATTTATTTTGCTATTTCGATCTGGTGCTCAGTCTTTATAGATATGGATGAAATCGGTCGTGTTTGAACGACAACAGGGTCGTTACGATGTTGCGCTAGAGACCGTATCGACGGCTCTGTCCAAGTTCCCCAAGTTCTCTAAATTGTACATGATTCAAGGACAGATTCACCAACTACAAAACAATTATCCTGCTGCCCGTGCATCTTATGCGGCAGGCATGAAAGCATGTCCCAAGGAGGTCGTGCTTTGGGTTCTCGCGGCCGAGCTCGAGGAGTTGGACGGCAAGAGCATCAAGGCGCGCGCCATCCTCGAGAAGGGACGTTTAGTAAATCCTGCCAACGAGACTTTATGGGCAAAATCGATCGGTGTCGAGGAAGGCTCGGGGGGCGCTGCTCAAGCGAAAGCGATGCTCTCGCGGGGTCTCCAGGAGTGCCCGACGTCGGGAATCCTGTGGTCGATGGCGATCTGGGCCGAGCCGCGACCAACGCGCAAGTCGAGATCGGTGGATGCGCTGAAAAAGTCGAAAGACAATGCGATCGTGACGTGTACGGTGGCAAGATTGTTTTGGGCAGAACGCAAAGTCGAGAAGGCAAGGCAGTGGTTCTCCAGGTCGGTGGCTACGGAGCAGGATCGGGATCAGGGCGATCACTGGGCGTGGTGGGTCAAGTTTGAGAGGCAGCATGGGACACTGGTAAGTGTATAGCGTGTCATAGCTTTGAGGCGGGGTCATCTTTTCTTTTCTTTTCTTAGGAGCATGCGGAGAACGTGATTAAGCAATGCACTGCTGCTGAGCCGCATCATGGGTCGGTGTGGCAGTCTGTTGCCAAGGACGATCGGAATGTGGGCAAGGGTACGAGGGAGGTATTGGAGTTGGTGGCGGAGGCGTTGAGTTGAACGGACTTGTATACCTCGTGCCTTTCCCTTGTGGGCGCGAAGGTGTACGCATAGCGTTGGAATAGGCTCACGTGACTATGATTTGTCATACGCCTTAGAGTATCAATCACACCAACATAATGCGGGGTATATAGTATGAACTTTGAGTGGGCGGAATACACAGGAAAATCCGTGGAATCCAATGCTTCAACTGACACTTTCTCTACTATGTACGTCTCCCTTTGTTGACAACCCAACGAGTAAGGTCGGCAATCCTTGTATTACGTAACATATTTGCACATGCTTGTCACCTTTTATTCAGGTGGCACTGCCGGACCTAACTTTCACCACGACTCCTCCGTGTTGTTTTTGCGCCTTGTCTGTTTGTGTTGTTTCTTGTAGATTTTCTGAACAATGGTGCGTTGAAAATTTGTCTGGTTTGCAGTTTACTCACTCTAGAGTCCTTCAGAGTCATAGCAATGGTTACGGTGGTGGTTACGGCGGTGGTTACGGGGGAGGCGGATATGGTGGTGGTGGTGGCCACGGCGGTGGGAACTGGAGTGGCGGCGGATACGACGACCGGATGGGTAATCTGGGAGGTGGACTACGGTCTATCGATTGGTCGACTCAAAAGCTCGAACGCTTTGAGAAGAATTTCTACGTGGAAGATAAACGGATTTCAGCGCTCGGTGAGCGGGAAGTGGAAGAGTTTCGACGAAGTAAGGATATCAAGGTGGGTGTTGTGCGTCGGCATAATGGCTTGGCGTCTTTTTTACGCTTTATCCTTTTATTTTTCAAGGTGCAAGGGCGCGGAATGCCGAGGCCAGTTCGCGCTTTTGACGAAGCTGGATTCCCAGAATACATCATGTCGTCTATTCGTGCTCAGGGTTTCACCTCACCAACACCAATTCAATGCCAGGCTTGGCCGATGGCGTTGAGCGGCAGGGACGTCGTTGCTATCGCTCAGACTGGAAGTGGAAAGACGATCTCCTTTGCTCTTCCAGCCATGCTTCACATTAATGCGTAAGTGACATGCTGTGGGTGTCGATTGTTTTTGCCTATTTTTTTTCAGACAACCCTTGTTGGCTCCTGGTGACGGTCCTATTGCCCTCGTGTTGGCACCCACACGTGAGCTTGCTGTGCAAATTCAACAGGAGTGTACCAAGTTTGGGTAAGTGACGCGATCATCTGTGTTGTTATTCACACGTGAAAAAAAATTGTAGGGCAAGTTCGCGCATCCGCAATACTGCCATCTACGGAGGTGCCCCCAAGGGACCCCAGATTCGTGATTTGCAGCGCGGGGTCGAGATCGTTATTGCTACTCCCGGTCGTCTTATTGACATGCTGGAAACCCAAAAGACCAATCTTCGGCGTGTCACGTATCTAGTGATGGACGAAGCCGATCGCATGCTTGACATGGGCTTCGAGCCTCAGATCAGGAAGATTGTTTCTCAGATCCGTCCGGATCGTCAGACGTTGATGTTCAGTGCGACATGGCCAAAGGACGTGCAAAAATTGGCAAACGTGCGTGTTGGTTTTTGCATTGCTCCGTGTCGTTTCTGACGGAACGAATTTTACAGGACTTTTTGAAGGACATGATCCAAGTCAACATCGGTTCTATGGAGTTGACCGCCAACCACAATATCCAGCAAATCGTCGAGGTCTGCAGTGACTTCGAGAAGCGGGCCAAACTCATTAAGCACCTGGACCAAATCAGCTCTGAGAACGCCAAGGTTCTCATATTTGTCGGGACAAAGAGGGTTGCTGACGACATCACGAAATATTTGCGGCAAGACGGTTGGCCCGCATTAGCAATACACGGCGACAAGGAGCAGTGAGTGATAATGTTGCCGTCTTCGATCAGGTCATACTGACTTTGGTTTAGGCGTGAACGTGATTGGGTTCTTGGGGAGTTCAAAGCAGGTCGTTCCCCAATTTTGATTGCCACGGATGTTGCTTCACGTGGTCTAGGTATGTTTCCCCTCTTCCCAAGCGCTCCGACCGGATTATTGCGCGTGTGAACGTGAGCAACCTGCTGCCAGCCTGTTCGCGATTAACACCCACAGGACGCCTTGAAAAGGGAATCTGTCCTCCGCAGAAGCGCTTGTGTTCTTCTCGTTATCGTTTATTGATGTTGTATGTGCTTCATGTCCATTCCATTTGTCTTCTCGCCTTCCTTGTCGCTCCCTCCAACGAACGACTTGATTCTTGAATCCGCATCAAGATGTGAAGGATGTCGGCTATGTCATTGTCAGTTCCTCACTCGTTTTTTGTGTTGTTTTGCTGACACCATCTTAGAACTATGACTTTCCGAATAATTGTGAAGATTATATCCATCGTATTGGTCGCACAGGAGTATGTTATATCTTGGCATCCGTTGGGTTTACTGACATGTTTTTAGCGTGCGGGTATGAAGGGCACGTCGTATACGTATTTCACCACGGACAACTCAAAGTCTGCGCGGGAACTTATTGGTATCTTGCGAGAAGCCAAGGCCCATGTACCCCCTCAACTTGAGGAAATGGCAATGTACAGTACGGGAGGTGGTCGAAGTGAGTGTCTTGATTGAGTCGATTCCTGTGTATTGAATGCATTCGTTAGGTCGTTATGGCGGTGGTCGTGGTGGACGGGGAGGTGGTGGCGGAGGTGGCGGAGGTTCACGGTATGGCGGCGCTGGCGGATACGATAACTATGGTAATGGCAATGGTAATGGAAGAGACCGATGGTGAAAAAGTACCCTTGGTGTTACTTTTCTTGCATTAGATTGTTGCTTTGGTTGGTATATTTCTGGGCCCGCAAGGGAATAGATTTCGTGGTCGCCCTGCAAGAATGGTGTCCAACATTAGTCAATCTATTGTGGTAACATGTGTGCAGGATACTTGCACAAATGTATGCATCTTTGACATTGTGGACATCATCTATGGAACCAATTCCTTGTGACTCAGCTCAGCTCATTGTAGCATCTACTTTGGAGACAAGCACCAGCACAACCCTCTGCAATGTTGCAGAACATATGTGGATGCAAAAAATTCTGGGTGGGTGATTGCAGTGAAATGCACTACAGAGTTATCACCCATTTCTTGAGCCTCAGGATCATTGAAAAGCAGTTACAGAAATGCAGAGTTCCAACAGGAATACAGGGGTAACCTAACAAGCCCTCACACAGGCTCCCCATGTCTGGTCCACTATGTGTTAATATCACCAGAGTAAGATGGTGTACCACAGGTTCCAATGAAAGAGTGCCTTCACAGCAAGAGATTAGACCTGAATATGCATACTAATACTGTCAAATCAATGCATCCCATCCCCTGCATTTGATCGAAAACAGAACATCCAGTCTGGCAGCATGACTGAGACTGTTGTTTTTCCTAATCCTTGATGACGCTGATCAATCCATAAGTCTACACATCAGAGAAAGCCAAAGGTGTGCGCACAGTTACATTGATGTCGCCAACTGAGGGTGTCGACCCATTGTTGGCTGATTGCACCTAATAGGAATTAAGTGATCACGACAAGGTTCATCGAGCGGAAAAAAGATGTACTGAGTACATGTTCTTTGGATTGACACCACCTGTCCCACCACGAGATGTATCCTCAACACGGTCCTCACTAGTTTGGGATGCCAATGCTTCATTTGCTTGTTGTGCCTGATGAGGAATAAGAATGAGGTTATCATCACCATGGAAGGTCATACTGGGGGGCCAGCTCTGTTCGAACCTGTAGCACTGTCTTGCCCACTGTGGGAGGTATCTTGATTCGGGCGGGTAGGAACTGCGGCCTTCCTACGCGGTTTACGCCATGGTCCGATGGCAAAGAAAGGTCGATCGGCTTGTGGTCTTGGTGTGAATTTCACTTCCACTCGCTAGGATGAGACGTTAGACTCAGCTCCACCTGTTGATGCTACTGAAGGCGCTCACTCGTCTGCGTTTACCTTCGGCCATTCTTGAAGGTCCGCCCGGTGATCGTGAAGGAGATCGAGCTCCCTCACTCACAACGTTCACTCTCGTTGATGACTCAGAACGAGAGGGCACACACGATCGCTGGTCGGGCTCAGCCTTCTTACTCTTCACCTTCGATACGAGCCACCCTTTAATTTTGGGAAGCCGCCGAGATGACTTGGTAGCGCTCGGATGTTCCTCGGGTACCTTTTCTGGAGGGTGATCCACCGGCCCGATCTCTGGTAGTGGTGCGGGTGGAAGTTTTGGAGCATGGATAGAAGTGGCCGGAGACGGTGGCTCCAGCAGTGTGAATGGAAAGAAAAAAAATGCAATTATGGAGATCGCTAACCTCATCATAGTCGAACAGTGGCGCTGGTGCGCTTGCCGGTAACTCGACCTGTACAGTGGTGAGGGCTTACTTCGAACGAGAAACGAACGCATACATCCAGGGGATCGTCTTCACCGTCTGCGTTGTTTGCTTCGGATCCTAGCGGACCAGCAGGTTCTTCCTGAATACGTTGGACAGTGTAGACAGTGCGAGTCCTGCACAGAACGACGGACCCACCACACTGGCGGCGCTTGATTTGTTATCTTGGCCTTGGGTGAGTGCCTAGTATAGTGTACATGGGAAACTGGGCAGTAAAGCCGCTCGAACGCACTAGGACATACCTCGTGACCACCCCCTTTGCCATCGGCTGCGGACTTGAGGGAGTTAGACTCGCTGAGGTCTCCCTGAAGCATGTAATTAGTGCGACACTCAGTGAGCGGAGGAACACGAAACCCAACCTGCGGCTCGTCGTCGTGGCCTTCCAAGGTCGAAGGTTGCCCAGTTGTCCGTTCCCGCTCACTAGCAGATGCCTAAAACAGTGAATTATCCAGGCACACCACGTGAACAATACAAAGGCCTTACGGTAAAGCGAGATAGACTTTCGATGATGATTTTACCTTGCTCTCCACCAACTGCGATGAACTTGTCGTCTGGTGACAGTGAAATTGAGCGTATGCTTTGAGGGTGTTGGATGAGACCAAGCTCAGTATGATTCGTCGACGTGTTCCAGAATGTGACGGTACGTTCTGCAGAGTGCGCAATGAATCCCTCGTGCTTCGGTAGGGCAATGCACGACCACCGATCACTACGGAGGGCGGACCATTCTGAGACTGTAGACCAGGTAGATGCATCAAATTGCTTGACGTTATTGTCGGATAAGACAAGAAGGTCGTTATTGAACCAAAAGAAACCCTTGTTGTAGTCGGATGTGACGTTGACTGTGGTGTCTGCAAGCAGGGCGCCGTCATTGCTGTCCCAGACTAGAACAGAATCTTTTGTGGCTGTTGCAATTCGATTGCCCTTTGGCGAGAATTTCGCTGCTTTCATCCAACCTTTGTGGCGGAGTGTCGAAACTTGTTTGCGTGTGGCAACGTCCCAGACACTGGGTTCGACGTTCCATGACGAGCAGACGAACCGTGCGGAGTCGGGTGAGAAATCGAGTCCAGTGATGCGATTATCGTCCTTCAACTTGTGTGTGAAGACCTGCTTGTACGTCTTTGCGTCCCACAAGGACACTTCACCGTAGAGCGTTCCAACAGCAATCCACTCGTTGTCCCTGGACACCGCAATGCACAGAGTAGCGTCCCCCTTCAATGTCGCCACCAGTTCCTTGTCTTGCACCCGCCACACTTGAACCACCGGGCCAGAACCGCCGCTCAAGAGGTACTTGCCATCGGCTGAGAATGTCACTACCCAGACGTTGTTAGCGTTGATTTCAATCTGTGGATCTTGTCCAAATGGTCAGCATGGACGCATGCTCAACCTGACAGTACACACCCATGGCGTCGGTGGTCGTCGTTGATTGGCTGAGTGTGATCGGCTACGAAAAAGGCAAGTGACAATGAAAGTTTAGCTGTCCTTTCTCCGAGTCGGCGAGTTTTTGCGGGGAAAGGCTCAGTCGAAGCTGGCCTTCTCCGCTGCATGCTCACCGAATCTCACCTGGCATTTTACCATGGCACCCGCCAGCCAGTCCTCCATCCCCGTCGTCACCCCTCGCCCTTCTCGTAGCTCTGTCTCGTCCAGCTTTCAGCTTTCTCAGACCTCCCTTGTATCCCAGCTTCGTCGCACCTCGGAGAGTGCCTCCAGACCCACCCCTGCACCTGCCTTGGTCTCGCCACAAACACCCGTGTCGTCTATTCCTTCCTTTCGTTCAATTCGCAACTTGCTCCCTTTTGCACCAGCCAAGACACCCAACCCCCCACCCAGTCCTCTCAACACACCGAAACCGTCCTTTGTCAGTTTCGGGTCTCTGAGGCGCATGACACATGACAGAAAGGCTTCCGCCACCTACAAACGTTCACAAGAGGCGGAACACCCCCCGACCATCGCAATAGCCAGACCAAGCCAAACCTTTGAGGAGGAAATGATGGCCCGCAAGCGGAGTCGCGACATCAACAGGTCCACCTCCGACCTGAGCCAGCCAAGCGACGAACACTATGGTATTTCATGTCATTCTTCTCACAGTCACATTTTCTGAGCGAGTTGTAGTCCTACCGTTGCCCTCGTCTGGCCCACCGCTGGGTGCTGACCTCTCCACGATCATCGAGGCTGAAAATTCGGGTATATCGAAGCACATACCTCACCTTTCGGACAATACGGCGCACGGTGATGTCGACGACGACGCTCCCCCATCACCCTTCAACCTCGAACAGATCGACAAGAGTCGACTTCCATCTCCAGACTCGAGAACCGCATCTCTTCTTGATCTTTCAACTTCCAGGCTGGCCGCCGAAGTAAAACGCGCTCTGGAAGTCGAGGACGCTACCGGTGCCGGCGGATGGTTGAAGGGCGTGGACGCTGTCGTGGTGGAGGAAGGCGCAGACGATACAGACACATTCCCCCGTACTCCAGTAAATGGTCCACGTGCTGATGAAGATCTTGATACTGCACTCGACTTTGGTGCATTAGACCCGGACCTGGCTGAGCTTCTCAGTCCAAACACAATCAATGGCAAATCCCAAAGTCCAAATCCTGCCTCGGCCCGTTTCCCGTCCCGAAGCCATTCGCGAAGCCCTAGTCATCCCATTTCCGCGTCCTCGCTTTGCCCACCGGACGGAGACATACTCGCTCCACGAACTTCTCCTCGTCTAGGTCCCGGGATTCCTCCGTCAACAGCTCGTGCCATCGTCCAGTCGTCGCCAACAAGGCGTTCCGCCTCCTTGTCCCGTGCAGACCTTGCACGGGGCCCGCCTTCCTCACTGCCCCGTCTCATGCGTTCAGTGACGACTGCTCCGCCCAGCTCGAGCGACTCGTCAGACGGGTCGTCCACTCCCTTGGGACTGCGCGCTCCACCAAAAAAGCGATATCCACCGCCTTCGCCGTTGTCATCCCAGGCACAGTCTTCTCAAATACCCTCTCCTGCAAGTTCCCATGGATCGACAGATGTACCACCCCGCAGAGTTGCGGGTTCTCGCTTTGCCACGCCGAATCGACATGTGTCATCTTATGCCCCGGGAAATTCTCGCTTGACGGAACCCGCACCCACGCTTCTATCGAGTGAGAAGCATTCTGCATCCCAATTCCTGCCTCGTTCCGCCTCAGACCCCACACGCGAGCCTCAGCGCCCTACTCTCGATATCAACGGTGCTTTGGAGGTTAACAAACGACGACGGCCACATCTTTTCCTTAGTCGAAGACGAAGCATGAGCGTCGAGGAAGCACGGCCGTCCCCCGACACGTCTCCCATACGGCCTTCGTCGTCTCTATCCAACCGACCTCCCGCTATGGAATGGCTTGGACCTAGGACGGTGAAAGCGTTCGCTGCGGCTGGTCTTCTCGACGGTGACAGGGACGGAACTAACGCACATGTACCGGGGCCAGGGCCGGGCAAGTATGCTTCACTCCGGACTCACGGTGAGCGAGAAGAACGCTTTGCGCCTTCCAGGATGGCGTTTTCAGAGGCTGCTTCAACGTCCTCTTGGGGACGTAGTGGTAGCGTGTCTCGTGGAATGACGCCTTCTGAAGGGGGACCAACATGGGGTAGTCCTACGTTTTCTGCCCCTCGCACAGCATTTTCGGGGTCAACTGCGCCGACGTCGATCTCCGCTGCGTCCTCTTCTCAGCAAGCCGCGATGCAAATGATGAAGGAGAAGCACGACCTCGAGACCGAGGCACTGCTCTCTGCACTGTCCGACTCGCAGAGGACGACCAAGACACTTCGGGAGGAGAACCTCCAACTCCGAGGTCGTATTCGAGAACTCGAGGACGAACTCGACGAGATGCGGGCTCAAATCCACCGATTCGCTTCTGGCGTACTACCTCCGCGCGTGCCTCCCCCAGGGCCATTCTCTAGGTCCCCCCACGATCGTCCAGGGCTCTTGCCTTCCCCATTAGCGCCCCCACTTCGACCCACGATTCACCGCTCACGCTCACACGCACATACAAATGGGCTTTCGGTGTCCACTCTGGACCGGAGTCCCCGGTCATCGCGCGCCGCATCGCCTTCCCGTGGCGAGTCGCCGGGGCAGGCGATAGTGGCAGTCCCACGCACCCGTCGACGGCGCGCGAGCACGACGTCGTCCGTGTTCCCAAGCCTGCCGCAGAACATGTCATTGCTCATGCACGATGATACCATGCACGATCGCCCGGGACCCGTTTCTGCCCCTCCGTCCCCACCCTCGCCGACACGCGATACATTACACGGTTCCAGGCTGTGCGGTGCGCATGGACATGCTCACATGCACGCGCACCACTCGGCTTCCTTTTCGTCTGGAACTGTGAACGTCTCGCCTACGATCGCCAGTTTCTCTATGACGGAGATCCCAGGATCCCCATCAAGTCTCCAACTTCAACCTGAACACGAGCTGCACCTCCGCGATATGACCAACTTTAGCCTCTATGCTATGAGTGACGAAGAAGTATGATATCTATGCTCTGTCCTTGGTTTTCTTGGTTTCACCCTCCGTTTGGGAGCTTTACCCCCTTTTGTGTGCTCGCTGTTCAACGCCTGCGTTCCATGCTCGCATTTCTCCGTTTGTTGGACCCGCCTTTTTTCCCGGGGAGATTCCCCCCCTCGCTCTGTACATACCCCATCTTTTCAAGATTCCTTTTTCGATTCGTCTGGTCCTTTCACCCCCTATGTTATTCGTATGCTAGGCAAATCTAGTTTTAGATGTACATTATACCTATTTCGCACACCGTTTCTTCTTTTTGGAAAACGCATACGGTAGATGCTGCGTTCTATTTTCTTTCTGAGCTCTGCCCTGACGTCTTGACGCTCTGATGCATTCACTGTTTGAGATATCTCGAAGCCGATGGCATGTGATTATAGATGTCAATTTACTCCAGAGGGACTCTAGATTGAAGACGTCACCGCCGGATGAAATAGCAATACCGACTGGGTGCCCAAACGTCGACTTCCTGATACGATACAATGCGATGCAATGCGGAACGAATCGAAACGAAACGTGCAGGAATGATACTATGGTGGCAGGTGCAGGGCCATGTTTGTTGGCACACGCAGCGCGATACTTGAAACGGTATGGTGCATTTACAAGTGCGAGCCCGGGCCGTGCTTGACATAGCCGACGCTTAGGACGCGCGGTCATCAGACAAGTAAACGCAGAGGAACGACGGACGTCAACACGGGACGCCGTCGAACGATGATGTGAGACAAGAACTCGGATACGGGTGCCGATCGATATCAGGGCACCCGCAGAATGCTAGCCGAGAGAGGGCCGCAAAACGATATGGGGTGACGCACACACTGATCCGGACAAGGATGCGGATGAGCGCCAGCCGTTGTACACGCCCCCGTCGGACTTTATGGGTAGTGGGTGGGGGTTGACATCCATTCTCATATTTGACAGTCTTGCAAAGCACTTTTGACAGCTTCGTAAGCAGTCCGCAGCATTCGAGAGGCCAAGAGCTTACTCCTTCCAGCACGGCTGTGTGGAGATAGCTGTAGAAATAGGGATACTCCTATTTTCAATGAAAGACCAAGTCATATTGATCATATGGAAGAGACGGGGATGCCTCCAGATGTAAAATGGAAAATAGCCGGAATCGGGCACTCCTTTGACAACGAAGCTCGACGGACGTCTACACGTCGATTAGGACCCATACCAATATGTCCAACAGGAGGCCGTCCGGTCAAATAATCGGAGCTCTGTCATAACCAAGCAAGTTCAAATTCCGAGGGTGGAATTGTTCAGAAATTCCAGATGACCGGGATCCTTGGAGTTTGTGCAGAGAGGCACGTAGCGACAAGTGTTCCGCGGCCTTGCGCCGTCCAGATTGACGTCGGCAGATTATTTTGTACCGCTACCTTGTTTCCTCTTCTCCCATATGAATGTATCATGTCTCTGGAACAATCAATATCGCAGGGAAGCAGGATGATACTGCCGCGCTGACGAGAAAAATTATCAGTGATGATTCCAATACAGCGTGAACCAGCAGATCCATCCCGGCCTCACTTTGAATGGAGCGGTGATCAGATAAGATCGGACAACCAAGAACCCAGGTGTGAGCTCACTTGATTAATGAAACTGGCAAGGTGTCAGAAAAAGACGCCGGGGCATCTTGGTATCGTAATCCGTACTCTCTACGGGACCAATGGACAGGTGACCTCATGGCCATCATTCTAGAATATCACTCAACTACAAAGTCGCACGGGCGCATCGAGGACGATACGAAACTCGGTTTCATAATGGGGTTGGAAACCGCATCACGAGCCGGTCCAGTACACAACGTCGTGGCACTCACCCGTCATTATCTGGCGAAAATGCCGCTGTATACGTACGTGGAACACGGAACTCGACCTGCTACGACGAGGTTCAGCACCAAGCCCGACCCATAGTCTGCACGTGACTGACCTTGTCGGATCTTGCCACTCTTTATCCGGATCTTCTCTCTATTTGTTCCGCGGCATCGATCAAACCGAGTCCCCCGAAACCGGTCAACAATCACGTCGCCAGCAGACATGGGCAGCATCGACGACTCAGTTGCTCGCCATCAGCGTGTGGTCGTCTTTCTTTCTTTCCTCGTTCTCGGTGATCAAACGACCACACGGTACGTTGCAACCATCGCTGTCTTGTATGGTCGCCGTCAATCCAGGAACACGTCGTTATCAGGCACTTGAGGCGGCCGAACGGATGCTCAATGGAGCGCCATGACATTCCAGATGCGATGGAGAGATATTTTGATAAGCTGACAGTCACACTCCCCAACACTCGATGCTGTTCGCAGCCCTATCGAACGGGAATTCACCCCCCCAAATCTCAACGTCCTTGGCACTTTCTTCCACAGCAGCCCACAGTTTACCTATCGTTTCCCGTGCAGCCGCGATGTCGTTCACACGTCCTCCATCGAGCTCTTCTTTGCAACTCTGGCAACGCTGATAAGCATTTTCACCACCTCATCTCATGTTGGACCTCACCTGGATGGCTTGACAAATGTCCGTGTCGATGACCGCCAAGGTATCCGCCATACACCCCTCTTGATCCCATCTCAGTCCCACCGTTGCTTTCACCATCGATGAGAGTAACCCAAGACCAGCAAATCCCATGCCAGCACCATACAGCGCCCGTGCGCGTGCAAGGGCGTGTTCTACTTCAGCAGTAGGAACGGCGTAGATGCCATCTAGCCCGGTAGCGAATAGGCCGTTCGTAGTTGCTATCCGCTTTGCGTTAGTTTGGCGAAGTCTAGAGCGTGCGGCTGCCGTAAATGAAGCAGCGAGGCCGGGGGTGCCCGTTGCGAGCAGGGTCCTTGTGATAGCGCGAAGACTGCGTGAGCTGACGTGTGAGTCCGCGCATCGTTCAGAGGCCAACGAGATACTTGCTCTTCGATGGTAGCGTTTGCTATCAGCGTGTCGACCTGTGGCACAGCCGTGTAGCAGTCTGGGGATTTGGACATGGGAAACGAGGTAAGCCTACCATGAGGTTGCTGGAGACCCGCCATGGCAAGTTCCGGTTGAGTTCGAGACCTGAGAGAGTGACTGGCCACGTACACATGTCCCAGGGTCTTGCCGTTAACATGATCTTGCGGGTGCGAAGTAATTTGGGCGGGCATCTTGCAAAGCAACTTGGGCCTTGGAGCGCGGGCTATAAGATGGTCCACGCCCGCCGGGGCTGATTTATTTAACACCAAAAAGTTGCAGTGCTGGTTCGGGTTCGGATATCACCCTGGTTGGAGCCAAATCTAAACGGCGTCTTTTTGTAGGACTGAAATCCAAAAAAACCTTTTTCGACCGGTAAGCGTGGATCGTCAGATCAATTTTCTTGCCAGTGGACAGCCTGCTAACCACGGTTGGAAGTCGTCGACTTGCACAGGCCAAACCAATATGATTTAGTACTTGTCTCATGTCAGACGGTCAGTTCCTTGTTTACCGAACCTATAACTCCCGATGGGCAATTTCCTTCCCCTAGGTCCACCATGTTTCAAACTGAGCCATTCGAAATCTGTGCTCCGAGTCGGAACATTTGCTGTTCGGTGACCTACAAGCGCCCCAACTCGTGCAAAACTTTTGGAACGGAGTTTGATCAAGATCCGTTAAAAAGGCCTGTATACTTCTCCTGTATTTCCAGGACGCCAAGTTATTCTCTCCAGCATGTCAGGATCAACGTCATTCCTCTCTTCAAGGGAAACGTTCATTCTCGGCCCCTTTATTGTTCCCAGACTATGGGTCGGCCTTTGGCAACTCTCCAGTAACGCGTGGGGTAGCGCCCCAGCTGCCAGGATCCGTCAGGGAATGGCTCGGCATGCCGAGCTTGGTTACGATGCATTCGGTACCAGTGTCCTTTACGGTCTCGTTGCGTTATCTGATCACTACCCCTCTTAGATATGGTGCGAAATTGTGGTTCTACTATGAGCCATTCTTCTCACATTTGCCTTTTCTGACCGTTTGGCGTCACCGAATACCTTAAGGGTAAAACCTGAATCAATTCGCTGTACGTCCTTGCCGCTGAATTTATTCGTAGCCGATCACTATGGAAGTGCGGAAATTCTCTTCGTAGGTCATCCTTTTGTTTGTCTTTGACTCATGGGGTTTGAGCGATTGCCTAGGGGCAATTCCGAGAATCATTACCACCAAGCACACCTGTACTTGGCGCGACCAAGTGGTGTGTGTTCAGACACACTGTTCCAACGCGCTCGGTCGTCGAGTCTGCCGTGCGGGAGCGGATGAAGCGTATGCGTACTCAGTCCATCGATTTACTCCAGGTACGCGTGGCGCATCACAGCTTTCTTCCCCTTCCTTTGTGACGTGATTCACCCTTCCCTTGCCGTGCTTGTAGTTTCATTGGCAAGACTACTCCGATAAAGGCTATCTAACAGCTCTTCAAATCCTCCAAGATCTCCAGCACGAAGGGATGATCTCCGCAGTGGGGTTATGTAACTTTGACGCGATACGTACAGATGAGATCTGTACACAGCTAGGTCCTGGATTCATTGTCTCCAATCAGGTACAGGTAAAGCTTACTCCTTGAAAAAAAATCCCCCCTGACGCGCAGACTAATCCCGTCCCGTCATAGTTCTCCTTGATTGATACGAGGCCCTTGCACGGCATGGCAGATGTGTGTGAGCGACACAATGTGAAGCTCCTGACTTATGGCACCCTCGTGAGTCGCATCCATGCATACGAGTCATATTCTTATGGCGCCTGCAGTGCGGGGGTTTTTTGGCGGACAAGTGGCTTGGTCAACCGGAACCAGATCTATATGCCGGCAATTTGACACCGTCACAGCGCAAGGCAAGTCGTCATGAAAACGCCTTCCCCTTCCATTCCCCTTTTTTTTCTGTGGCACCTTTTCTTCGTTGGGGTCCGAGAAAATTGCTCACGCCAGCGCCTAGTATCTCGATGTGATCCTGAAAGCATGGGGTACCTGGTCCCTCTTCCAAACACTCTTGACAGTGTTACGCGACGTGGGCGATCGCCATGGTGGAGCAAGCATTGCCAACGTCGCGGCGCGTTGGGTGCTCGATCACCCGTTCGTAGGTGCCGTGATCATAGGTACGGAAACAAGGGTCTTCCTCGTCGCTTTCTCTCTCCACTCACGCCCCGACTCTAGGTGCGCGATTAGGCGTTTCAGAGCACCCCGACGAAAATCGGCACGTCTTCGAGTTCGTGCTGACCGAGGCAGACCAGAACGCCATCGAGCACGTCCTCGCACAATCCAACGGCCGGCGGATGATCAGCACGATCGGTGATTGTGGGGCCGAGTACCGTTGAAGCGCGCGGATGATCGATTCTCATCGCGAGTGCCGTCGTTGGCATCGCCTCCCATTCGCACGATGAAACAGGAGTTTAATATGCATTGGTCGCCGCTTCTAAATTCCCAGGTATGATATGTACACGTGCGCGTGGTCAGAGATAGGCAGAATGATGGGGTTATCCCAAGCGTAATGATCAGGCGATTCGAATGGCAGTTCGTGTGATGGTACACCTCCGACGGTACGTACGTGCAAATGCCGAGTCCCAATGTATGCATGCGAAAAACGAAAACGAAAACAACGTCACAGTTTGCTTGCGTGGGAAGCGATCAAGGTAGACGACAGGCGCTGAATGGGCTGCAACTTGCGCTTGACGTCTCGCAAAATGGTCGTCTTCGGATGCCAATCTCGAAACGCGTCCCGCAGCGCGACGATGTCGTCCGCGAAAAAACCAGCAACCTTGTCATCCGCGATGAGATCGCGGAGCGCCCACGGGATCTGTGGCACAGCACAACAGGTCAACAAGGTCGCCGGGTCCGGTGTGAAAGAGACGCACTTCGTAATCGTTTCGCTCGGCCAAGGCATTGAACGGTTCCTCGACGACATCGACCTGTGCGCCCGAACCGCTATTGGTGAGAAACAGGTAATTTACGGCCAAGCTGTAGTAAGAAATGAAGGGACCGGATCACGAAAAAAAGGTGAGGACAAATGAACTTACGCATAGGTGGAACGTTCCTCGTATGGCGTCGAGTGTCCGACGCCGTTCAACGATCCCGCGGTGACTTCCGATAGGTGGGTAAGCAGCCCGCCGTCGGAGAGGCCCGCATTTCGGATGCGGAGCAGCAGGACGAGCAAGTTGGAAAGAAAATCACAAGGGCTATGCCGCTTAGGTAAGCATAGCTTCGGAACGGATCGAACAGCCTTTGACGCACTGGTATGCGTCCCCGTCGATGTACAGCGCACGGAGAATCAGCGGATGGGACACCGATGTGAACAGTCCAGAGTACAGCCCCACGACCTGGTCATTGAGAGATGCAACGTAGACCATCTTGACCTGGGCGATGGATTCATTTTCTCGGGCGGCGCATGCAACACAGCCAGATCAACCTACCCCGTTATTCAGAACGTTCCGGAGCGCCCTTACGTAGTTCCGGGATATGGCACTTTCCGTGTTCTGATAGCGCGAGACATTTTGATCAGATGAAATGGGCGGAACGTGCCTGAACCTGGAGGAAGCGCACCTGGAATTCAAACAGTTCCCTCGCGGCCGTAGATTCGAAATACTGGGGATACCCAGAGTCAGCACGTTCGTGACAAAGGCACTCGGGGACGTACCTGAATGTACGGTTGCACCAAGGAGCTCGTGCTCAAGTACCGCAATGGCCCGAGATGAATCCCACAGAGTGCCAGGCAACATACTCTTTGGGGAGGTCTCACGAACGCAACCGAACCAGAAGCGAGATCACTCGCGGGAACGGACGCATCGGCGTTGAGCGCTGTTCGGATATGTCGATCAGCGACAAGACGGTCCAAAAGGTGGGTTGACACCACCGATCCTTGAGAGTGCGTCGCGATAAAAATAGCATCAGCGTCATGAAGATCTTCTACCCATTCTGTATTAGCAATCAAATGTTGGTACAGTCTGTTTAGGTCGGGTCAGAACGGCACGTCAAGACGCGCGACGACGTTACTTCTCCACCCGGCGATGGATGGTTCCTTCGCCTTCCAGAGGTATCTTGGTGACTTTCTCGAGCTTCGTCTTATGTTCCTCTTGGAACGACTCGAGGGCTTCCGCGATACCGTTGACGAACTTGGCGCTCGTCCCTGTAGGCTGGGCACGACTTTTGATTAGCCGTCCGCGCGCGCGCGACAGGCTGCTGTGCACGCACCTCGCCGGCCAACGTGCGCAAGACGGTACCTTTAAGCACTACCGGTGAGCGATGGCTGCACGACACGTCCAGGGCAGTTACCTACCGGGGAACCATCCATGGATGCCAATGATGACCACCCTCTTGCATCCCCTGAGCGCGTCCACGCCGTCGGTGCCACCGAGTACGTCCCACGTTCGTGGGAGCGACTTGTCATACGGCGAATAAACGGGTTCGCTTGCTTTACCTTTACCCTTGCTCGAAGGAACCTGATCGCGCGAAAACAAAACGCCGCTGACATATTGTAGGGTCTTTGACAGGGTAGATGGTGGCTCGTGAGGCACTGCCGAACGCGGTAACGTATGAAAAGTGTCGCTCCAAGAGGGAAGGACAAGGTTTGGCTGAGGCGGTGATGTGGGTGTTTTCACGCCCGACTTCTTGGATGGCGATGGGGACGGCTGGCGCTTCAATGTGATATTTGCGACTGTTTCTGGGTTAGTTGCCACGCGAGGTATAGGAGACCGCTTCGAATCGTCTGGTTTCAGAGGTGACGGGAGTTGGATATTCGTCTTGTGGGGCTGGGTCCGCTTTGCAACTTGGGTCGGTGACGGCTGAGTTGCCGCGGTCGCCGACGAAAGCGTAGAATTCGACTCAGGTGGTACCTCGTCGTCTATTTCCATGACTTCCATCTTTCCGTCTTCCTTGTCGTACGTCACGGACTTCATGGCAATCGCCCTTGCGGTAAAGAACGTCATCCATCTTGTAGGGTTTGCTGTGATCACAGATTGAACAGGATTATTATAGTCGACGACAGATGGTTCCTGTGGAGAGGCAGATACGAGGTCTGGGGGAACCCCAGGGTCTGCTGCGGGCGGTAATTTGTCAGCATTTAGGATCTCGGGTGGATCCCGTGGTGGGTCCAACTGCAAGTCCGGGGTGGCAGCGGTGGCAGCAGATGACGACGCTTGGTACCATGACCAAGGTGTGTACCATGCAGAAGCCTTCGCGTTCTGAACGGAAGGGGAGTTCTCGTCGCTGGATGGCGACCGTTCAATGACACTGACATCAGAGCTCAGATCCATCTGCATCTCGGTCTCGCCCGGTGGCCGTGAGTGCTCGGCAGGATCGTAAATAGGCTGTTGAACGGGAATTGGCGAACGTTCGGCGCCAATTTGTGTTCCAGCTTGCGAGCTTGGATCCGGTTGGAGAGAGGGATTCCCGTTCCACCCCAGATATGTTCGCCATGTACTCGTACGAACCTCGGTGACTGTGGTCGGAGGATGATTGTCGCACAGTGAAACGTGTACGGTGGAAGTGGATGCCGTACGGGTCGGTTCGGTCACGTCCATCAAAGTCGCGTCGTGAGTGGTTACATCTGCGTGACATGAAATCCGAATGTATTTTAATGTAACAAGAATGACCGTACCTGGGGGAGCGATGGAAGGTTCGAGAGTAGATTGTTGTTGTGGAGGTGGAGGGGCGGTGGTTTCGTTGGGATAACTAGACTTTGAGAGAAAGTTGAACATGAAGATGCTTGACGCCGAGTTAGCGACGGGAGGAGTGCCCTGATGCGATTGTGTTACTGGGGAATGACTTGCTGGAAGACCTGTTGGGGGTTGTAATGGGGCCTCCTTGGGTGGTGAGGCGGTATCTCCAGGAAGACATTGAAGATCTGTACGAGGGCTGGAACGCTCTTGGTTCGCCGGATGAATAGGTACAAGATTTGGTGTGTTTTCCGATTCTGTACAGATATCGACAGCGCTGGGCGCAGACGGCGTTTCGACCCTTGCTTCGGAGGTGGGTGTGTCCTTGTCATTGGACCAGGAGAATACGCCGAGCCATGAGCGCTTGTTGGGGAGGGGAGTAGGATCTTGCGAGGCACTCGTGGGTTCGACAGATGGAGGTTGATCTGCGTGAGGGGTAAGGACTTGGTCTGGAGTGGGCAAGTGTCAGTTGCGAGGGTGTCCAAAGAGGAATTGCTGCACCTAAGTTGGACTCATGGACGACAGGAGGTGTCTCGGGGGTGTCGGAGGTGGGCGGTAAGCTGTCGTGGCTGCCGGTGGACGATTCGCGGTCATTCCCTGTGGTGGGATCGTGTGGCATGACTCTACGTAGGATTTCGGGTAGATTGCCTGTCCTACTGACCAGGAATGGCTGTGGTTCAACAAGGACGAGAGAGACGGCAGGAGGGGCGTGTTTCTGTCTTACAAAAGGGCGTCGAGGAGGAGGAGGGACCATCGTCGAACGGGAGACACGCAGCTGCCGTGCACTACGTCAAATCACGTGATCCAGAACACACTCTGACCATGGCCACCTTTTTTCGGCGTTACCAGTTCGTCTCGCTCTCTCCTTCTCTCCTCTCTTGCTCATGCCGTCCCAGTGCCGCTCTGATTCAACGTCC